>KL260325.1:0-14943 GCA_000699545.1 Podiceps cristatus
GCCCCTCAGCCCCCGCCTGCCCCTGGGCACCTGCAGGCAACATGCCAGGTTTCTCAGAGACTTAAAAATCAACCCATACCAACTCTTTTTCTAAAGTAGCTTTACTGTTTCAAACCAAGATGATGGAAAAGCCAGTGTATTCCTTACCTAGAAAGATACAATGTTCTCATTATAAGCAATAAAAAGACAAAGCATTCCTGAGAATTCACCTCATTCCCCAGAAGGGAAAAGTGTTCTCATCGAATGCACCCCAATTCGTGCTTTCATACAGAAGTGCCCTAGAGAACAACAAAATGAAAAAAAAAAAAAAAAAAACAGAATCAGTGGAACATAAAACAACTCAGATCCCATACAGGACTCCAGATAGGACTCCCGGCCCGTTCACCTGCTCCTTTTGAGCGAGGGATTAGACTTTCCCATCCCTGCCTGCGGCTGAGGCACGCTGGGCACAGGATCCACGGCAAAGCACGTCCGTGGGCTGCTCCCACATTTCCCGTGGGGCTGCCCACCTCCAAAGATACAGCAGCACACGCAAGTTGGAAATTCCTGAAAACTACTTTAATTTGCCTGTTTTGAAGAGCCCAAGGAATGGGGACTGTGAGAACTGCCACGGTCCTCTGGGCTAAACCAGTCACCAAAACAACCTTTGTTCTCACCCTGGGGGTGCTGCTGATGCCCCGTAGCATCCATACACCAGGAAGAAATTCTCCTACAAGGTTCGGGTTCCCAGTTAGCATTCAGAGTGGCCACAATCACAAGAGCAAGTCAATACAAGAAACAATTACATCATTTTATCTAATACACAACACCGGGCTTCTTTTAAGAGGGATTTGTATCCTGACTTTCCTCTTCCAAAATGAAGGAATTATGTGGAACTAGTCAGTCCAGAAAAACAGAAACGATGTGGACTTTGTTAGCTAACCATAAAATAAGAACTGCATTAAAAAAAATATCTAAGATGAAAGGGACTGATTCCTCGCTATCTGTGTATAAATATTTAATCGGTTTATAGCTGAAGGTTTCTGAGATCACTGCTGGGGAAATTGCTGTTCCGAGATCACTGCTTGGGATTGTTCTGAGATCCTTCTTGGTTCCAATCCGCGGTTACTGCTTGGGATGGGCTGTATCAGTCACTGGGTGGTAAGAAGTTGTGCATCTTTTAATATGTTGTATAATCATTATCTTTTTTATTACAATCATTAATATATAATTATTATCTTTTTCTTTGCTGTCCTGGTGAACTGTATTTCTCTCTACCCACTATTTTTCCTTTCTTTCCAATTCTCCTCCCCACCCCACTGGGGAGGGGGGAGGAGTGAGTGGTTGCATGGTGTTGGGTTGCTGGCTGGGGTTAAATCACAGTAATTTCATATGATCTTCCACTAATATGGATAAATGAGAGACAATTAGCTGTGTGATGGAGACAGAAGATTAAGATCAGCCAAGAAGGAAGGTTAGCATAGTGATACTTGTACAAACCAGCATGGCTTCAGTTTGTTAAACAGTAGGATATCTTTCTGCACATTTGCTTCAGATCAATAATAAGGTGTTTTGGAGGAGGCCCAGTGTCCATTCATCAGTTGTTGAATAGCCATGTGAGGCTATGCAAATATATAATTGATCCTGGTAGAGAAGCATTTGTAGCAAAGAGTTACCGTGCTCTGATCTATAACACACACACACATCTCCCACAGCCCCCTTTGTAACCTTCATGGGATAACGTCTGCATTTTTTTTGTTACCTGGAATTATTAATATTAGAGGCCTTATTTAGGCAAGAATCTTAATGTGCTGGAGGTTACATAAATACATGATATTAAACTAATATCCTAATAACAGTGTAGTCAAATATATGTATACACACACACATATATATAAAGGGAGGAAGGACAGCAAATAGGAAGCTGGGGAAAGAACCATACAGAAATAACAGCAATGTAAGAGCTGTGCACAAAATAAAATTTCCTATTTTAAGGCCCTTTTTAGAGCCTTAGAATTTCTCCAACAAGACTACAGCTCTGAGAAATTCAAAAAATCTTTAAGAATCAGTGTTAATTTTTTTATTACTTTGATTATTTTTGGAAATACTTGCTATTGCAAGGGCCACATTGAACTTTTTCGCTCTAATATAATGCAATATTTACTATGTCCGTACATATTACCAAATATACCTGCAGTAACTTCTGAAGTTATTATTGTTTCTAAATCTCTGTTTGCATTTCCTATTCAGTATATGAAATCCACCTTTTTCTCTTCCTACTCTGACCTTATCCTATCCCCAGATATATCAGCTGACAGATGAAATCCTCATAAACATTCCCTGTGCAGGAACAGAAGCCTGGCAGTTATTGTGAGAGGAATTGAATATCTACAGAGAATTAAGATTTCAAAAGGGTGAATGAATTTGTACCTCAAATTGCATTTTCTATTAAATACTGAATTTCCTAAAAATAGAATAACCCTGAATATAAGACAATCTCTCAATTTTGTTTGCATGTAATTTAGTGCATGAAGATTACTTCTCTCCTCTTCCCATCCCTCACCCCACTCTTCACTCATCTGCCTCCTACACATTGCATCCTTCAATCAAGTTTCCCATCTCACATTTGACCTTTCCTCCCTCCTACTGCACATCTCCACTCATCCCTCTTTTAGATAAAGCGTATTCTGTCTCATACCTATCCTATGTCTTAAACTGTAAAGCGTTAGCCCTCCTACTCCTGCTAATTTTCTGAATATGTTGTGGAGGAGGTGCTGGAATCATTGCCTATCACTGCCAAAAGCCTTGTCAGACGGCTTTCCTGAGCATGAATCATCATCTCCCAAATCATCTTTTCCTGAGTCTGAGAGAAGTGGGATTTTTTTTAAAAAAAAACAAAAAACAAAAACAAAAAAAACAACCAAAAAACACAAACATGTTTAAAATACATGGGGCAGGAAAGGGGAAAACAAACTGAACCCAAGAAAAGTTGCTTTATGCTTAGATGTTGAAGCAAGGACTGAAATCCACTGCCTCTTATGTCCCATGGCCGTTTAGTAAAAGAATCCACTCTGTTGTTCTGCTTCTCTCATTAATCATTTCATAATAGAACTTCAGTAGGAGTGAAGGAGTCCCATCTGAGACCATTACCCTGTTGAACAGGGGGGTCTGAACCAGGAGGTGGGAGACCAGCACGCTAGGAAGCATGGTATTTGATAAATACTAGCTACTTAGTGCAGTTCAATGCCTCGAGTTATCTGTACTATATATGACCTGAACCTGACCGATCTGGACCACTGCTAAAGACCAAAGAGGAATGAATGGACACAGCCTTCGGCCATTCCCGTAACAGGGATCACAGTAATTGTCTTTTAGCTTTAGACCAAGCATGCGTGGTCAGATATCAACGAAAGCATGGCTATGCCTACACGGTATGAGGCTGTTGCGGGTAGACCATAGTGTCTTGTAGTGGCAGTGCTCACAATAAGAAAAAGCATGCTCTGATCTGTCAGCCTAGAAGGGTGATATCACTTGCTCCATAGGATATACCCAGACCTTTCTATGATTCTATGATATAGAGGTTGCCAGACTTTTGGTGGGCAGTAAGGACAGCCTGTTCTACTCAGAGAAAGTGCCAGATGGTTGGCTGCTCTCTGGAGCTGACTGTGAAATGCTGGTGTGATTTAGAAACCTCTGAGCACAGATAGCATCTGAGCTGCTTCAGATTACAAATTTCTGGTTTAATCAAGTTAAACATCAGCAGAGAACAACATCCATTCATGGAATCACATCCTTTAAAAGCCTAGGTCTTGCTGGAAGAGATTCAGTCCCTCTAAAAGCAGTTTTCTAATAATTTTATCATCCTCCTTTTCTGACAGTTTCATTGAAGTGCAGTGAGAAGTTATCCTTTCTTAATCACAAACGTAGACCTTAACTTTCAGTTGACTGGCAAAAAGGCTGGCTTCACTGGAGGGCTGGGGATCTACAACAGTTCAGGTTGCAGCTGGCACATCTAACATTTACAGGCTTTAGTGTTTTGCAGAAACTGCATTTGTCTCTCTGCAGATCTGTGTCTATTGAGATTGATAATAATGAGAGTGTTTAGGGTTATTACAATGTCTAAATAATATATCAGCTCTAGCTAACAAATAGCTTCACTGTAGTCTAATAGCTATTTATTAACATAAGTATAATAAATTTAGAGGTAGTTACTCATGTACTCTCAGAAAAGAGAGCAGTCAAGACGAGAAAGATGAATGTAATTTATGATTTACTTATTTTGTTGAGGGATAAACAGATACATCATCACAATTAATGTGTCTGTTACTAATTAAAAACAATGTTTGCAATGATCTTTTCTGATGTAATTTTACATTTGGGTGGCTTATACTAGACTAGGGAGGCTTTGATGTCTGTGAGCTAATTTGTTTTCCTTGCTTTTCTCTCCTCCTCCTTTGTGTTTACACTTCCTGTCATCGTTACCAGTAGCTATTTCCCACGTAGCACTATTTTGTACGGTATAAGGACTTATTTTAAAAAGCACTTTCTTATATAATACTCCATCCCACATTATTCTACATAGTAATTTCTCTCAACAATACCAAAAGCTACACAAAATGAAAGAAGGAAAACAGTGAATCAAGGCATTTTCTGGGTCTGACTAAAGAAGTAGAAGCATTAGGATGGAGACTGGGGAGGGGGGGGTGGGGGTGCACATACATTCAGTAGGGAGTGGCTTCCTAAGTAACATTAGTCCAACTTAATTTCCCAAGAAAATCTGGAGTCTACGTCAAGAGCATAAAAGCAAGAAAAGGATTAGGGCAAAATCTTCTGGGGAAAAAGGGAATGCTGTTGAACTCTCAAAGAAACATCAAGGAAGGAAGCAAGCTGACAGTTCCAGGAAATTTTCCTGTCAGATTTTTTCACACGAGTTTGAAGGTAAATGGATTTTGCCTAGGTCTGGCTGTATGTCAGTTCAGCCTATGGAACAAATTATAATTTACAGAGGGCTGATGGAAAACGTGAAAATTACTGGAGGTGTTTTGATTGATTTTAATTGTCTCAGATCAGTTTTTAAGATCTCAACAATACTTCCCAACTGACAAGCAAATATTACATTACCATTCACCAACCACACTCCATCTCCTTTTAGCTTTCTCTTTTTATTTTCCAGTAAAAAATATTTGGTGTTGATAGCCAGAACATAAAACTCTCATTACATCAGACACCTGGGAGAGATGAAACAGCTCTACACAGCTCTGCTATTCAGTCCCTTTAGTGACACACACAATAGCTTCGTGTCCTGGTTTCAGCCAGGTCAGAGCTAGTTTTGTCTTCAGCAGCTCCTGTGTTTTGGGTTTGGTGTGTGAAAAACGCTGATAGTGCACTGATGTTGGTGGTTTCTGCTGAATGACCAATGACATTTTGCAGTTTCCCAGGTTTTGCTGATGTGCAGGTGCAAAGCCATGGTAGGGGCACAGCCAGAACAGTTGATCCAAACTGGCCAAAGAGAGTGTTCCATGCCATAGACGGCATGGCCGGTGTGAGGGAGGGTTTACGCCCATAGACATCATGCCCCACTTGTTCCTTGTTCAGTTCATGTTCCCCTCTTCTTACTTTATTTTAGGTGTGGTTTTTTTTTTTGTTTTTTTGGGTTTTTTTGTTTTTTTTGGGGGGGGGGTTGGGGTTTTTTTGGGGGTTTTTTTGGCTTTGTTTGGCCCTGTTTATTCATTCGGCTGTCTGTTCCCTTGCTCTCTCTGGAACTTGCTGCTCTGGGATGGCTGTGGGGGAACATCCCTGCTCCCTGGCTGCTGCTCGGGACGGGCTGTATCAGTTGCGAGGTGGTGAGAAATAGTGCATTGCTCATTTTACATATTCTATTATCCTTATACATTATTGTTATAATAAATATATTTTTATCTTTTTTTTTGCTGTCCTGGTAAAGTGTTTTTATCTCAACCCATGAGTGTGCACGCTCTCTCTCTCTCTCTGATTCTCCTCCTCATCCCACCATTTGTGTGTGGGAGTGTCTGTGTGGTCTGTTTACCATTCAGGGTTAAACCATAACACTTTACTAACATCATTATTGGGCAGAAGCTTCGCTGTATTAAGTCTGCAAAGGGAATATTGTAATGTTATCTGAAATTGTATAAAAACAATTCTGACGGACCTTGTTCAGTTCTCATCTTTACTTGGCAAATTGGCTAGTTGCAGATAATATTAAAACTTAAAAGACGAATTTGGACCAAGTTCAACCTGTTCCTATTTGCACACATTTTCAAAAGATGGGGCTGGACTGATGGGTCAAAAGATGGGTGATATAACAGCAAATAACATTTGCCTAAAACCAGTGCTTACTGTAAGAAGTCATCAACTAAGAGATATAGTTACACATTGATAGAAAAGAAAGAAGTAACAGTAAGATTTAGCAATTAGAAATTTAGAAATTAGCATTTAGAAATAAGAAAATCCACATCTCTAACCTAGGGAAGGGGGAAAAAAAAAAAAGTCAGGCTTCAGACCTCTGAATATCCCATTCAGATAATAGAATAGGGACAGCCAGAAGAGAAACTGGTTTTGCAGCTCTGATATAAACATATTTAAAGGAGGTCAGAAAGAAAACAAACACCCAGAATGTAATCTTTGGAGGGAATTGACCTGAGAAGCCTGCCAATGGAGGATTATTGCTAGTGATCAATAAGGATGGGCAGTAACTCCCTTACCTTACTTGGAATTGAAGTTTATCTTGAGGAAATAACTCCCTCCCATTTTCTTGAAGAGGGAATACGACTATCCGTTACAGGACGTTGTTTCACAATGGACGTTTTCTTTCAGCAAGAAGCCAGCCTGTGATAAAACCAACTAACCAACCTTACTTTCCCTCCAGAAAAAGGCTCACCATCTTTGTCAACTCTCATATATTTATATTTTCCACAATGAAAATGATATACCAAGTCTTATAGCATGGCTGTACAGGAAACTTAAAACTAAGGCAAGGGCATTCCAGTAGTATAAGTAACTTTAACCTCAATTTTTTGGCTTCTCAATAGCTTTCTCCAGTAAAAAAAAAAAAAAAAAAAAAAAATGAGGCTACAATACTCCCAAATGGGCAGCTGCCAACAATGGTGAGTTTGAGATTCAAACGAATAACAACCCTGGGACTACAGGCTGTCGGAAAAACATGAATATATCATCTCCTGAGAAACAGAGTAACTGCAGCCTGCCAAGGTTCTGTCTACTTTTCTAACCCTTAGAGCCCTTTGATTTTTTTTATTTTTATATTTAAATCTCTCATGGTTCCCCTTCAAATGTTTGTTTTAATAAAACTTTCCAATCCTCCAAGTTTTCGAAGTGCTCTCAACTTTGGCTTTTATTACAATGGAAGTACAGACTTCAGTGTTCAGGCAGAAGGGTGACTAGGATAAATATGGAATTTAATGGCAGATAACTGATGCAGCTTCATCAATCAGAAAGAGATAAACTGCTTTCTCCTCTTGCAGTAAACCTTTTTAAGAAAAATATATTGATTTTTTTCATCAGATAGACTTATTAACTAGCAAGACACTCAATGCATTCTTCTGTCTGCACAGGCATTTTGAGCAGCAATTGATTTTTTTGGCTCTATGGGAAAAGAGTCACAATTGAGTGATAAACTCAAAAAAAAAAAAAAAAAAAAAAAAGTGGGTCTCTACTGGCACTTCTGCCAGAGGCACAGAATTCACAAAACTTAATTTATGAAATATAACAAAAAGAATACTTCCCCCCCCCCCCAAGTAAAGCTTTTGATTTCTGGCCACAGGAAATCATGGTAGGAGACTAGATATACTAGTACAATTAAAAAGAAGTATATTTGAATACTGTAATCTTCCGTTAATGAGTTTATCTGTACAGTAATTGGGCAATACAGCCAACTCTGGTCCCTTTGTGATTGATCATTAAAGATCCCATGGCACTCTTCACAAGGGTAGAGTTATCCTCCCGATCCTTGCCAAATTCAATCACAAGTGAGTAGTTTACCTTTGCCCATCTATATTTTCTCTGCAGTTTTATCTGAATAGGACTTTGCTTTCCATTTCCTGTGCAAAAATTGTTGTATAATGTTTCCGTATACTATTAAAGAGATGTAGTTTTCCACCCTGAAGATTACAGTATCAGATGAAATGATTTCTTTATTGTGGATATGACAAAGTGTTATCATAGTCCTTTGAAAATCCGTGGTACTTAGCTGTGTAAGAGTAGGCCTATTTAGTGGACTGGATTATCAGCTGAAAAGTGGGACTATGATAGGACAACTGCTCTTTCCTATTATTTCTGATTTAGAAACCTTGTCACTAATAGCTGAATCCGACCTGCAAAATCAGCATCACTGGAGAAGGTGACTTTGGAAGAAAAGTTACCCGTGTTGGATAATAAAATTCTAGTCAATGCAATGGTAGTTTCTAATACATACCATGTGGTTTTCATGAAGGAAAGACTGGAAACTGGACTCTAATCCTGATTCACAATACAGCCCAGTTGTTGAGAAGTTAATGACTTCAGTACAGCCTCATAAACCATATAAGTCTAAGACACATTAGATTCCGTTAACAAAGTGGTAACTGACTAAAATTTTTTTTTTTTTTTTTTTTTGACTGGCTACCTACCCACTGAAGGAAAGCAGAAGTTTTAAGTTCTATTTTTAAATCAGATATACTACTTCAGGAATTATGAGAGGTTAAAACACCCAATGATGTACTTGGTAACCCTCTGTATTTCTTTCCCTTTGCAAGGCAAGAATATTTTGCTAAGAGCATGTCTATATTATGAAAAATTAATGTTCACAACATTTTTTATTCCATGGTTTTGTGATTTTTTTTTTTTTTTCTTTCAAGGCAAATTATTCTCCCAAACTTATACTAGGTCTTTTTTTCTTCAAGGAATTTTCACTATATACCATCTTCAATTAAAATACCTTTAAAAATTTTCAGTTTGTCATGAGCAGTCACCATGATGTTATATTGACGTGTCTTAGATTAACATACGAAAGCCTCACCCCAGTCATGAAATGGCACCCAGTCATGTATAGTTATACAAGACAGCTATGAAGGCAGTGCAGAAATTAAGAGCAGTAACATTGTATTAGCATTTCCGCCAAAGAAATGGCCGAAGCTGTGTAACAATTTAAGGGCCAGATTCTCAATGACAGCCCTTGAAGAAGAGGAAGATGTGGGATGCCAAAGGGAATCCTACAAAGTGGAGGTGCTATTGTGGTTTCTCACTTCTTTTGGATTACTGGGGAGGAAGGCAGGTCCAAAGGCCAGGCTGATAAGACGAAGCAACCCCAAGGGTTGTTCGACAAGCTCCTCAGCATTATTAAAACTTGCTCTGCACTATATTTATCCCCCTATCTATTTCCCACCCCAACTCATCATCTGTTTTCATACAAGCAACACAGGTTACAACAACAAGCTTTGCCAGACACACCTGAAGTGACAGGTTGGAGAGGCAGAAAGAAGGGCATCCAAGGCGATCCTTCTCAGAGCCCCTTCAGCCTTCAAGAAAGATTTAGAGGGCCACAATTACCTTTCTCGTGAAACCATCTTTTCCCCAAGTCATTGCATAGTAAGTCAAATATTTGTATCTCACAGGGCCACTTTCCAACCTAAATGGAGATTTAGTCATAACTTAAGAGGTGAACATTGAAAGTGCATTTCAGAGCATCAGAAGGATCGTTTAGTACTTTGGCTTTGCAGAGATCAACTTGAGATCCATCTTTGGAACTTCCATACCACATATGATCAGATGTCAAATCAGAAAAAAAGTTAGTAAAATAGCATTTTCTCACAACATTTTTGTTTTCTTTTACAGGCAGGATAACACAAAAGTAGTAAGTCTTTCATAAGAACAAAATTAAAAGAGCTTTGGTTAGAAGAAAAAATCATAAGTTCAAGTCTGCTCATACCTCAGTGGATTATTCAGCTCTAATTAGGATATCATTTAAGTCATTAGCAAGACAAATGTTCTAATTAACATGGAAAATAGCTTATGTTTATACAGTGAAGTTTTAATATTAAAGGTTCTTAGAAATAAAATAACCTAAATTCCCAGTTGGGAAAATGTCTTATTTTGTTGGAGTGTGACCACAGTTTTCTAATTTCTTAAAGATCATACAAGTTTAATCAACTCTTGAGCTTATTAAAAAGCAATGTTGAGATCATGACATTTCAAATCTTAAACTAAAACTGTATATTTGTTTGTAAATTAAACAAAGAATTCTCAGTCTCAAATTTTAAATCTCCAAACACCAATTTAAATCAAACAATGCCCAATTCTTTTTGTATTCACCCCATAACAAACTGCTAAAGACTTAATAAGTGAGATTTAAGCTCTGGGGGACTGCTTCATATCAAACTGTATTAAAAAAAAAGGTATAACATTAGCCATGCATTTAGACTTTGAAGTAGGCAGCTTCTGAAGTAAATATCCAAAGGTCTTTTTCTACTGCATAATCTCCTAGTCAGGCGGGAGTTTAGGATTTCTTTATGGTCATACCTCTCCCTCCACACCCCAAAGATAGTACTTTCTGAACTTCAAAGTTTAACTGTTTTGTTACAGTTAAAGCAAAACTAGTTTTACTTGCGGGAAGTTATAACACTTGTTTACAGGTTATACTATGCTGTTCCAAGTTACATCTCATCTAAATGTCTCAGCACAGAGTGTGGTGATAGTCTTAAAATATTGCAACTTAAAACTTACTGAAACTGATGGAAGCAAATTCTCACGTAGCATATACCAGCCTTAACCCACCATACTTCAGGTGAGTATTACAAAATTATTCTCTTGGGGTTCATTAATCAAATTACTTTCAGGAAGCAATTTCTTAAAAAAGACCCCATCGTTCACCAGAAACATTCACTTCCTTGCCTCCCCCACTCCCCAATATTATTCATGCCTAGAGGGAAGAAAAAAAAAAAAAAAAAAAAAAATACAGCAGCTAGATTTCTTAAATCTTCCCAGGACTATAAATTGTAGGGATCACATTATTGTTCAGTGATACATAGCAGATTTTAGTAACCCATCCTGTTGGCTGTAAATGAAGAACTTCTATCCTGTCCCTTTCACTATTTGGTTCCAAAGGGGAGTCTCCAGAGGATCTCCCACATATAGGAGAGACTCTTCATTGCTATGACATAATTAGTGTCTGATTTTTCAATCAAAGTAAAAGCTGTATTTGATCAAAATAATACTATGCATATTTTTAATGAAGTTAAATAACTCATAGCCACTAAAAAAACCCCACACAGAACAAATCTTAGGCCTATTGAAAAGTTGTACATGCAGTCTAATAGGTGCTCTCTAGGATTTTCAGGGTCTGTTTCTGAATCTGGCAAGTTCATTCAGCATAACTTTCTCTGTATAAATAAAGCGCCTAAGCACCAGGCACAGGCATGTTAGAAAGGGGCTGTAGGTTCTGTCAGGAAATGTGCCTGGTTCAGGGGAAGTTCCTCTCCAACGTACTTATGCAGCTGCCCATATGCTGCACTGATGAGACTGGATGCTGGTTACACTCTGGGCATTGATCACAGGGAATCTGGTTAACAGAAGTAGAAGCTAATGCTAAAAGTTTTGATGGGTTAATTTTTTTTCATGTATACACAAACACATAATTAAGTTACAGTGTGCTGATACATACACTCACCTTTTTGCATACACGTAAACTCACGGGGAAAAAAATAAAAATCTGTCCCAACTTGTTAATGGGGTATAAATATACCCCATCTGGTTCAGGATGTCCGTGAACCAGTTTGCCAGATTCAGGAAGGGCATCTGAACGGAAGTGTCATTGTACAATTACCCCATTCATACTTAAGCCTGGTTTTCATCACTGCTGGGGAGAGGGTACTGGGCTGGATGGACTTTTGCCCAACCTGCGGGTTTTGTTCCTCAGTTAGAGGTGGTGCTGGTCCCTCAAAGCAGGTCAGAGCTGCCCTGCGTTATGCTGGGGCAGGGACAAGCATGGGCTGCTTCTACAGATCAGTGATTTGCAAAAGCCTTTTTTGTACGTCACCTTTATCAGAGGGAAAATAGAAAAGCTTTAAGACAGACAAGTCTCTGACCCAGTTATGTTGAAAATCATGTTAGCTACTATGTGACCTCAGGGATTATTCTGGGACTTGAATGCCACTTGTGGACACAGATCTTGAGTGACATTTAACATAGTTCATTTAACTGTTTATATTAACATAAACTGGGGAAGTCAGTGTTGTAGCATGAATTCAGTACTGTTCATAATACAGAGACTAATCACTATGCCGTACACACATGTAAGCACTATAGTAGGAAAAATATTCATTAAAAATCTTGACGAATGGAGTAACAGTTATGTTTCTCCACACATTACTGATTAAACTTCACCAAGTGCTCCTTTAAGAAAAACAAAACCAAAACCCACAATAATTACCACTGCATTTATTCATTGCCATTTTATTAATACTGAAATAAGTGATTTCTTGAGATGCTTCTTATAAATTCTTAGCTAGAATAATTTCTGTTTCATTCACTTTTGTTAACAAGGGTGATAAAGAAACATCAGCCAAGTTTCACACTCTATATTGTCTACTCAGTGGGTTTTAAGTACATGTTTCTCTATGGATTGTGCGGGGTAGAGAAAAGTACTTAGGTGTCTCACTCAAAAAATCATACATCTGGGGAAAAGTTAAGCTTGGATATATACTGTGTGAACTTGTGGCTCAAGATTAGTTTTGAGTTTTGGTGGTGTGGTTTTTTTTGGTTTGCTTTTTTTTTTTTTTTTTTAAATCATGAAGATTATGCAACTTCTTCATTTGCTGTTTTTTTTGGCCTCTGCAGTAGCTTGGAAAGACATTAATGTGTGAGGGTAAACAAGAAATTTATGCACACAGCCCTTCCTACTTGTTCTGCAGTGCTATGATGTATTGCACAAATCAACAGAAAGGCATTGTTTAGTTCATTAATTGTGTTTTTACTTAGGATCGTCACTACTATTTATATTGTATTAACAATGGCTAGAAAAACCTGCCTGTGGAGTCTATTCTGCTAGTTACTGTACCAGTTGTATTGGTTCAGGCAGCATTTTGAATGTAAGCAGTCAAATAAATGATAGCAAGAGTGAAGTTGTCCAGCTCCTTGCAAATGAAACCTATTTATTCTCTTACTTTCTACCTTTAAGATAGGTTTTTATGCCTAGGGAGCCAGTTTTATTTGAATTCCCCAAGACAGAAGTGATTAACTCTCCAATTCACTTTTGAAGACAGATATTGAGTGGCCTTTAAACACTACCCTTGCTGTCATGTACACATTATGAGAGGTTTAATGCTTAAAACTCACCTGCTGACCTATAGAGTCAATGCCTACAATGGCATCTGCAATGGTCTGTACAGCTGGCCAGCACTAATACTTTGATATTCTGGTAGAACTTTTCCCACTTCTAGTGTATAAACTATACTAAGCTCTTTTAGATATTAATAAAGAAGATATAAGAAAGCAGAAACAATGGAATAAGTTATTTTAACTCAAAACTATGTTCAAAAAAATCACTGAGTTTTGTTTATATACTGAATTCAGAAAGTAAATACTCTGAAATACTTCTATAAGCTGATGTGCAATTCTAACCTGCAAACAACATATAGCGTAACACCATCTGTTCAGCATTTGTTTCTTTTTTTTTCTTAAGAAAAAAGTGAGACATGAAAATTTTATATTGTTACATTACTCTAAGACACTACAATTATTGGGTTTTTTTTTAATGTTGAAGTGCAATTCATCAGACCAAAATCCAAGCACTTGTCTGAAAGGACAGCTTTTACATGTTCGTATCTGGGAAGCACTGAAGCTATTGATTTTTAAATTTGAGTTTCGTCTCTGGGGACACACTTAAAAGGGTATCAAGATGGCTGGAATTTTCTAGTCTCGGTTTAAGCATAAAGTGAGTTGAAATAATACAATCATTTTATTTAATTTTAGAAAATGACAATTTCAGAACCTGCTATGCACGTATCATTTCATATCTACAAAAAAAGAAGCCTCAAATTCACAAGAGTCTAATTCACCAGTTCCACTGAGATTCTTCCTTAAATTATTAAGGTATTCCACAGAGACAAGCAGAAGGAAGGAATCTTTCTTGCATTTATGCCTCAAAACTCTTCAGAAGACTCAGTAGAGTTGCCATATAATCCATACCCAAGAACCATTTTACACACAAGGCCTACAATTTGCGCCACCTCAGCCTGCAGCGCCCTGACGTAGGGACTCCGAGGACACAGTGTCTCGGCCCCAGAGGGGCCCAAGGGAAGCGATGAGCTTCCTCCGCACTAGCGTGGAGGAGGACCAGAAGCTGGGGATGGCGGGGAAACGCAGGGCCTTGCCCATCTGTGCCCACCGCCCCCAACCCCGCATCCCTTTTGGCCTGAAAGCTCCCTCCAGGAAAGGCCCACCAGGTGAGACCTCCTGGTTTTTTACTGTTACCTTTTGGGTAAAGATGCAGATTTCTCTGGCAAAACCACAGGGGAAAAGCAGAAAGGCTTTGCCTCAGAAGATGGTTTAGGGATAAAATTTAAGTCTGATTCAAGGCACACTGATTTCAGAGGAAGTCTCGAGGGACATTAATGAACCTTTTCAGGCCCATTTCCCTAATCATTGTTTGCAGGTATTTTTAATCGATTTTATAAATTTAATGTAATTTTATATGGAAAGACTGGTCTCTCCAGCACACCTAGATGCGTTTTCTTTTCAGTTACAAATTGTTTAACCGTCACCCAGATCCAGAAAGCCTCCTATGCCTCAGTGTACCACTGATCCTCCCGAGTCCTTACCACAGATACCCCTAAACACAACGTCCTGGGTTTGGCAGATTAAAGAGATTAAAGGCTTAATTTTAGAAATTAAATTTTTGTCTTAGTACAACATCGTGTATACCTAAACGCAGCAAAATCAGATTCCGCTACAGCC
>KL260325.1:14955-27844 GCA_000699545.1 Podiceps cristatus
CCCCCCCAATTATAGCCATCTCTTCCAGATCATTTTGTTTAACAAACTGTCATAGTTTTGGTGGACGGTCAATACAGTAACAGCTACTTCAATAAAGTTCTTCCATCTAAAGAAAAGCTGAAATTCTTCTAATACAGTTGAAGAGATTTTATTTTTACTGTATTTAGTACATAAGCTCCTAAAAGAATGTATGGGAAGAATAATTGTCACGTGAGTGACATGTCCACCTCACAAACATGTCAAAGCTTCACACAGATAAATATTTAAAATAACACCATTAATATAGAAATAAAGTTGTACAGCTCTTATTGAATGAAACAAATGTTCTCTGTCATTTAAAAAAAACTTTTAAAAACCAAATTGTTTCTCTAATGTTGCCTTTTTGATATGTTGATTTTTTGTTGTTGTTTTGGGTTTTTTTTTTAAATGAAGAAAACCCCTGTCCTACCATGAAATCCCTATAGCTAAGGCTTCAGTCACTATAAATAATATCTTAAGGTTTTTATTTTTTTACATCATACCTTTTATACTTGGCATATTACTTTTGAACAGCTAGAACAGCTTTTTTAAGAGTTATAGGTTTACATACTAACATTGTACACAGATCTACACAATGTTATTTACTTGTTAAAGCTTAAAAAATTAAAAACATCCAGCTTTGGTCAAATATTAACAATTAATTGAAGTGAATACATAAGAACAATCATGAAAAGATTATTGAAGTGTTATAAAGTATGTGCTAGTGGCCATAAAGCATTTTAAAAAACTAATTTGTTAAAACCAGTATGTTTTTCTGTAAATAGCCCAAGCAATATTGATCAGTAAGCCAGCGATTCAAGCATTTGATTCTTTCTGCAGAATTTTTATGAACGAGTGGATGCCTCTTTGGGAGATCTTTAAGATGCTCAGATGATGTTCCCTCACCCTGAGAGTCCAGGACCTCTGTATCACAGGTGGTTCCCCCCTGACCCTGCCATACTCCAGTAGCATCTAATGAGTTTCCATTCACAGCAGTGGGTTAATGCCACTTATACCCTAGTGCAGCATCTGTTAAGCATTTCCTGGTAATCATTAGACACTTTTTTGCAGTTCCACTTAAATAAGAAGATCTTCAGAAACCTTCTATACAAGATCAAGCTACCTGAGGAGCTTGACCTAAGACTAACATTTAGCCATGAATAGAAACCATTAAACTGGATAAAATAAAGTCTTCTGTTTGTAGTGAAAGGAAAGTCAGTAAGAGGTCAGATCCACACTGCCTCTTGGCTGGCTTACCCCTCTCAATCAATCATGAGATATTAAATGAAGTCCCACTGAAAAAGATTCAATTTACATGATATTATGCTTGCATAACTATAAATTTGCAGACTAGCTATTTGCTGGAAGGGGAAAAAATGTTGAATAAACTACTCAGTTTTGCTACTCAGGTATACCACACTTGGAATTAATTACCAAAATAGACATTTAATATAGTAAGGTCAGTACTTCTGCACTGGTGCAAATCTGTGGCATAGTTATCTGCAGAACCAATTTGGAATCTTAATTCTTTCCTTCAACAGAAGGAACTTACAACAAGTGTTTCAAATGAGGAAGCATCTTAGAATTGGTTTGCTTTCCTACTAAGAAACTAGAAAATTCCAGTTCATTTGTATGAAAGTCAACAGTGCCTGTCTCAGGTTCAAATCAGTTTCTGAGGGTAAAGAGAATTTCCCTAGCACATTAGATCCTCATTATTGCACTAATCAGTTCTAGATGTAACAGACTTTAAACAATACCAATTTCTGAAGAATCCAGGCAGGACAATTAGACATCTGGCAATGAGCACTTATGTGACATATACCTCTCTTTCCCAGAAATGTCTGAAGAAAACCAGCCAAAGGAAAAAAGGTTTTAAATTCTTGTGTTCAAGGTTGTATAACGGTTCAACATGGTATGAATTGGTACATATTGTAAAAGGGTAAATCCTCATTATGCTAGAAGGACCTGACAAGTGGAACTTGATTTAGGACTAAACAGTTTGGGGGTTGAGTAATGTGTTTCTCAAAAAAATATTTTCTATTGACCATAAAGCACCTTATAAGTTTATGTTGAATTAAGCAAATAAGAGATAATGAAAAACTAACGCAGTTTCTTTTCATTCTATTAGAAGATATTTCAAATATCTGAAAAATTTACACCAGTTTGATGTAAAAGAAGTAAACAACAGTAATGAAAGCATTTTTGAAGTGAGTGGCTTACGTTATTTAGATAGAAAAAAGTCAAGGCTTTTTGTACGTTGACTAGTTACAGTTTCCATTTTTTTCATTTGTAGATTTTTCTGGCTAACAACCAAAAATACCGGCTCTTGGTATGCTGTTTATCTCAATGCAGCTTTTAGACCACAAGGCACTTTTCCCATGTTAAGCAGTCCCATGACGAGCTGCACTAATAAATCTGGGGGTCCACTAACCTGAATATTACATTTCCATATGCAACCCCAATCTAGCACATCCAGCTGTCCTTTTCTTAATGTCAGGAATTCCAACCCAATAGCATCCTCAGTTGCAGCCTTTATCCCCTAACATACTTTCTCCTTCTTCATCATAATGACACCTCTACCCTTCAACGAGGGCAGCAGGTCTATGGGTAACTTGAGGGATGGACTTGCAAACTCTGCCCTCCCAGCAGTGCAAACAGTACACACAAGTGGATTAAGGAAGGCTCAGTTTTTGAGCCCAGACTCAAGATTTCAGTTTAGTGAGGGCACTTCCTCTAATTCTCAGTTCTCTTCCACCCCAATTGTCCCTCTCACACACAAACTCTTACTCCCTTATTCCTCTTGTAAAATTGCTTCAACAAAGGAGATGGAGACAAGAGCATTATACAAGTTAATGGCATCTGACGTAATAGATTCACATCTGCATGAAACGTGCTGCGTTGGAGAACTTCAGTTTACAAACCACCACATAATAAAATGCATAGGTGATAAACAGTATTAGAAACAAAATTAAACCAGAGTAACATACTGTTTTGCAATATACTTCCCAGAACTGATGGAACAAAAACTATTTACACAGGTTGTTCAACATGTATTGCTGCTTGGTGTCAGATCTGGTAATATTTTATTCAGTTAATACTTGCAATACGTTATTTAGCCAAACATACAGTTGTTGAACACGGGGAAAAAATAAACAAAAAACCAAAACCAGAATGGTATCTAAATATATTTTTTAAACAAAATCCAGAAATATATTTTATAACATATTCAGCAAATGCTGTCTAACCAGCTTTCCTATATGTGTAGATTTTTATTTGATATATCAAATATCTATGCTTTTTATTTCCCAATAATAATCCTCATAAAACAACTTTCCATTTAATCAGCCAGATTACTTAATATCAAAATAATATTAATTTATGTATTCCATTTTGAAACAACCAACCACCAAACAAACCCACCAAAAAACCCCAAACCAATAAACCAACCAACAAGACCAAACATGAGCTTTAGAACACAAACCACAGAAACAAAATGGAACTTTCTGACTGCTTAGGACACAGCCAAATCTAAATAGAGAAAATGCTAGTGTTGTGCAAGCACTACTAACAATAGCCAAAACACTGGTGCGTTATCAACGCCCAACACCGTTTTAGCCACAAACCCAGAACAACACAACACCATACGAGCTGCTATGAACAAAGCCGGCTTGCGCTTGGCCACAGAGGGAGTTCTTTCTTTAAGTATTTGGATCCAGTTATCTCCTGATAAAGATTAAGGCTAGCGCCAAACTTGTGCTAACATATTAAAACAAATATCACAACAGTAAGAGGCAAATAACAAGGTTAAAATGCTGATGGTCTGTTGACCTCGTAACTCTGACTTTTAACAAAGCACCTGATGGTTTTGTAAAGCTCAGGACTGTAAAGGAAGCATTTAGAGAAATCAAACAGTACTCAGAAAATACAGAACCAAGAAAAACGCAAAAACCTTTAGACTTACAGTTTTCTTTCTGCAGGACAACTCCAGCCCTACTTAGTCCTTATTTTGTCATTTTAGCAGGAGAGATAAGAATTAAAACTCACTCAAGCAGTTCGAACCTCCAAGGGGCATCAGGACTTAAGTTACTTCTGGAAAGATGCTTTTGAACTTCACCTCCACCACAGATGTGCTGAGCACTACCTTGATGCAGGTGATTTCAATAACATACTCACCTGAATGTAATCCATGGGAGTTTTACCACTGATTTCAGCAGAGCCAGGATTTCATGCAGCAAATTAGTATAATTTAGTCCTGTAACTTGCTCAGAAGTTAATTCAAAATACAGCGATGTCAAAGTGAGCTGTATTGAATCAAGTTTAATTCAATTAATTAATGTATTTAATAGTGTTTAATTAATTTCAATGAAGGCTAATCAGATTTTTAAGGTTTTTCTAGGAGGCAAAAACTATTTCACTCTAAATGCTGTATTATACCAAGTTTGATGATATTATGAGATACTTTTTAGCTCTTTGTATATAAGTTTATGGTAAGGGGTTAGGTTTTTTTAGAAGAGTGCCTTTATTTTTCCATGAATAAAGGAAAAAAAAAACCACCACCAACCCTAATTATGAAGTTGTAGAGACTTAATTGGTTTAAGTGGGTAGGATTTCCAAGACTTTTGCCTTCCCACATTGACTAAGGCAGCTGAAGCATAAACACTTTTAAATGATCTTACAATATTTGCCCTTTGTTAGAGTTGGATGTCTCTTATGGGTCTAATATCTATTTTATTAAAGTTCAGCAGATCAGCAGTAATGAGCTACCTCACATGTGGATGGACAATCCAGTTTTTAGTTATTGGATTTTAGAATAGATATTGCATTGTTTTAACTTCTCCATTGTATTGCTGTGCATAGCAACTATTTCTTTTCTTTCTTTTCTGTTTGGAGCAACTGTATGTTAAACTTTCTGGTTAATCACATCAGAAAACAGAATATCCTAAAGGTTTTCTAAACATATATTTCCTATCATTATGCTGTTATAGAAATCATGCTATAAACTAACTAAGGTTAAATGCTTCTCATTTAAAACCCCCTGACACTAAAATACTCTCAGCTAAAAAGAAAATAATTTGAAGCTGTGTTCCACAGAAAAGACAATGGACAATGTGACTTAGCTCCTATAAACAGCTTAGTAAGGGTGTTTAAGAGACAATAGCTTCATATCACCCGTATATAGTAAGAACAGAACACTCTCCCAAATCAGAAATACCCTCCCGTTGATTTCTATGCCTTTTCCTGTGCAAGTCGAGAACCTGACTTTGTACTTTGATGTCCCTCGTCCTGAAGGACTAATGGCAATTATCATCATAGGGTACAGACTTCTTTCCCTGCTCCCTGTGCGTATTCATACACCAAGCACAAGAGACATCAATCATTTCCGAAAGTTTTGTGACTCTTCTGCACTGTAAGTGTTAAGCAATATTAAGGATGATAATATCAGCTATGTACACTTTAAACACCCAACATAAAATTAATTCAGAAAGTAAATAAAGCCATATAAATTAAAATAAGCTTTTATGATTAATAAAACATGCAAATATGGTAATCTTATTAGTGTGGTGAAAGGCAGAATTTAAATTGCACAGAGAATGAAATCAGAGAAATTTATTTTCAGACTGAAAGTAAACAAATGGGTTTGATTTTTCTCTGCTCATCTAAACTGAAGTTCCTCTTCCTGAACTGTGCAAAAATTAACACCTGAGTCAGCAAACTTTCAAATTGATTGTAGAATTTGCTGTTATCTTCCAGGCCCTGGAAATGTTATGGTTGATGGTCCTTGAGCATTTTTGCTTGCCTTCAGCATTTAAGATGATTTTCACTGTTTCAGGACTTTATTTGTTGCTCCCCAGAGGCTTCCACTGATCTTTGTCACTACAGGTTTTTCATTCCCATTTGAAGACCAATTGGCTTAGGAAGTTGGTTTCAAAAGGAACGGATAAAAGTCTTACGCAGTCTCATTTGGGGAGATGTGTCAGAAGAATGGGAAGAAACTGAACATCTCTAGGCCTTGTTTTCTTCAGCTCACAACAATTAGCATCAATTAGCAGGAAGGAAAGTGCCACTTCACTTGCCACTACAACGTATCCAATAAATACATTTCTAGCATAAGCTACAAGTTTCCTTGTACAAAAGCACTGAGAAATCAGACAGCTTTCAAACACAAAATGTTCCAGTATGCTTTAGTAGAGAAAAATCACCAAAGCTGGATGGTTACTTTTTACAGAGCTTCACTTGTCTGACATTGAAAAAGACAAGAAGGGGGCCAAATTTATCACTATTAAATAACATATATACGTTATGAATCAACTTTGGTTATTTTACTAGCCTAGACACAATATGTCATGGGAACGTCTACTATGTTTAAAGAATATTATCCTTTTATCACATTTTATGTTAATATAGTTAAGAAATAACAATGCTCATAGAAGAAGGAGTAATGGATAACACCTCCTAAAGCAGGCTTGCCTTTGGAATTCAAAATGACGTGATAATTTATTTGGGCAGATGATTTTGTTTTACTCACAAAAAGTGAGTTTAAAGTAATATTCAAAATAAATAATTTTTAAAATGGGCATAAAAATTTAAAACCATCTCACAAGAAGTACATTCGATAATTTTTCATGTAAATTAAAAATTATATCATGACAGTCTTTATTTGATAAAATGGATTTAATAAGAACATGATCAAATCTGATTAAAATTGTGGCAAGTTAACTGCAACCATGTGTCTAAGTGCTTTCCTGTGTTGGTAACTAATGTAACTCACATTAGCCTGTGCTCCTTACATCTGCTTTTTACCTTTCATTATTTGTTAATAGATTTCTCTTAATATAACTGAAAGATAGGTAGGAATATTTCCATCAATAACAAAATGAAAAGTACAACTATTCATAGTACTTTAAGTTTGAAAATTTATAATAGTCTTAAAAATTTATTTAGAAACATTTTCTTAATGTGCAAGCATTAAGTGACTTTTCCCATCTATTATATCTCAGTAATGAAGCAGACATGAAAAATATTATTGATATTATCCAAGAGAGTATGCAATGTTTCTTGAACGATTTACTTCCATGAGGCCTGCCACAGACTTCACATGTGATCTTTATACTGTAATTAGATCCAAGTCTCAGAAATGACTCAGGTAGCTAGCTGTCAGCAAAATCAATGTGAGATAGTTGCCTAAAAAAGGAGCTGAAAAGTTAAATACCATTACGTCTCTGACCTTTAATCTCTATGAGAAAGTTCATCTAAAAATTACACATTCAGTTTAATCTAATTACCATGCTCCCTTTTTAGCCAGAATAAAAAGGTAGATGAGATGGCTCCCTTACTGGAATTTCTATCCACTGACTTCAGGAAAAAGAAAAAAAAATCTAATTAATCCATCATTTTTGAAAGCTTTTGGTTAAAGGTAAGATGAATCTCCCCCTCGGTGCTTTATTTTTCTATATTTAACCAAGGATAGTAAGACAAGGCTTCTGTGCCTGGAGGCCAGGTGTGGAGGAACGCTTGCCTGAGCAGAGGAGGGGTCGGTCTGCCTTCGCTGCCCATATTGGTCAAGGGGCAGGGTGACACTTCTCTAGCTCACAGCAGCATTCCTCCCTGGAGATGTGTTTAGAAACCAGATGGGGTCCGAATACATTCTCACATGCAAGAAGCAGAAAAGGCTTTATCCAGCACTGTCATTTTCCAGGATCACCAAACCACAGCATGAACAAAGTTTTCTGGGATATTCCACCTATGGAGGACACAGGTGAAAACATTGGTCTCCAGAATCTTAAATGGGGACGACCCGGCTGCCTACCTCAGGCAGCCTCTCTGGTCCTGGTCTCATGCTGAAGAAGCCAGAGTAAAGGGAGCATAACCCTTCTAAAAGCCGTGACTCCTTATAATGCAGTCCTTACGGGAATCGGGTGCTGTGATCATCCTTAGTGGATCCTGTCCTACTTAAAAAACTACAGCAGCTGTTTTGCAGGTTCTGACTAGGTATTCTGGCTCTCCATTTCATGACTAAGTTGCTCCTTCATGAGTCTTTTTCCTTAAAAATGGTTTTCCTCTAAATTCTGGTTAGCTTCCAGTTACTAGTATAACCAGAGTGATCAATTTGTTCTAACCTTTTATAAACAGGGCAAGGGAATCAGCTAACCACAGCAATGAACAACGCTGCTGCACTCCTTGTACAGCCTTGTCCAACTGGACATTAGTTCTGCTGATTTAATCTACTGATTAATTAGGTCAGTCTGGACAGGTGGAACACATTGCATAAGACTGGTAATACTGCACATGCCCGCAAGGACAATGAAGCACAACCACCAAAGACCACCGGAGGAACCCTGGAGACCACAGCCTCAAACCAATGGGCATGGGCGAGAAGGCGGGAAGCACGTAAATGAGTTCCAAGAACTCCTTAGCATAAGACTGCCCTATTCCAGGAAAATGCACGAATATGTAGAATTATAGTAAATAAATATTGTGCATGTTGTTGCAACGGTATACACGCTAGGTGGAGAGATCCCCTGTGCATTCAGCGCTGCAGGAAAGAATGCCAGCCTTTTAACACTGCACTGGTGTTACGAGGTTTATTCCCGATTTCGGTGACACTAGGATCTCCAAACGTACGGGTGCAACAATCCGAAATCTGATTAGATATTAGAAAAAATAAATTCACACTGAGGAAGATCAAACACTGCAACAGGTTGCCCAGGACAGTTGTGTAATGTCCATCCTGGGAAAAATTCAGTGCTTAACCGAGTATGACCCTGAGCAACCCGGTATGACTCGATGCCTGCTTCTGAATTCAAAGCTAGCTCTGCCTTGAGTGGGAGCTTGAGCCAGGTGACATTCAGAAATCCCTTCACCCTGCCTTGTTTAGGAGTCTATGTTTCCATGTTTGTCAATGGTTAGTCTGTTAACTAACACGGCTCACATTTTAAGTTAAAAATTATAAGAGCTGTTGACCTCTGAAATCAGTCCAGAATCAGATAACGTAAAGAACATCACTGCTTGAGTCTAGTACATGTAAACCTTAACTCATACATAGCTATGACTGTGTTTTGGGAAGGAGGATGCAATTTCTTCTTTACCCTGATCCCTGTACAATTTATGCATTCAGCTGATGCCTGTGGTGACTCAGAGTAGGGTAGGATTTCTGCCAGCTATCCAGGGAGATATATCAGAATATCTCTGTTTCTCTTATATGAAAAATCTCTCCTAATTTCTTTATTTCAAACATATTAAAACAGTAGTGTTTTTTTTTTCTCTGTTACAAACCAAAGAATTTCCAGTGGCTTAAACTCTTGTAGAATAAAGTGCATCCTTTGGTCTGAAGATATTTTGTAGGAATTTTAGGAGAGTTTTATCTTAAAGGTTTTCTTTAAAGATACTTCCAGAATAAGGTGCTTTTTTTTTTTTTTTTTTTTTTTCCCCTGTCCTGGCTAGCAGAACATGTAAAGTGAATGAAAGCTAAAATAGACTTTAGTTTTTACAAAGATAGAGCAATCGCCTTTCAGGCACTGCCAATCAATGCCAATTTTAAATCTGCTTGCTGCATCCAGTCCTTCAGGTATTTGGGGATTCTGAGGTTTTCGGAGGTTAATGATTAGAAATATTAATAGGCTTTAAAGGAGATTTAATTTCCTATGAAACAGTTACTAAATTGAAACAATGTGCAAGTCCTGAATTAAAAACAAAAAATAAAGCCCATTTTCTACTTGGCAAATTCAGCATACAGCCAAAAAGAACTGAATTTAATCCAAGAAAATGGAGATCTATTTTACTTTGAACACTGATTAAACTTCAATTTAAAATATCAAGGATTTTATTCCTGGTCATTAGATAATGGCAAAGAAATACTAACTTCTGTGGTTGTTTTGTTTATGTTTCAAATACGTGGCTGGTTGAATTTGCAATGCTTGCTATGCTTTTCAGCAGAGTATTTAAGAATTGAAAGGTGAACAAAATCAAAACAAACTTGATAATTTTCTTTTCCTCCATCATATACATTTGGGCGTTCCTATAGCTTCATGGTCCTAAGCAAAATGTGATGGAGTCGTTATTGAATTAATCCCTGACAAAGATCCCCTTTTACTTTCCCCTCTTAAAGATCCCCTTTTAATCCCTTTTTACTTTCTGTTGTCATTATAGATCACTTTTCATTTCCTTCCTTCAACAGTTTGAAGGTCACCAGTATAAAGTGATGATTCCAGAGACAAAATTGTTTGAAAGCAAGTTCTGTTAGGGATTTATTAAAAAAAAAAATGTATGTTTCCCTCTACAGAACACTTGAGATGTTATTGAGACTCACTAATGTAGAACTGAATAACTAAGAAAAATGAGAGTTAAAATTAAGAGTTCCTTAAAAAGGACCAAATTAGATGCTTATTAATCCACAATTTAGAGAAAAATAGAATAGCCAAGACTAAAATTCCATCTTCATTCCACAGCAGAACTCAGAAATAAAAAGTAACAGAGAACAAATGAAAAAAAGCAGGGCCTAGCATTTTATTTATATTGATTTTTGCCTACGAAGTACCTAACTAGGCTAAAGAAAGTCAAAAGCATGGAAAAATACACTCCTGGCAGGGCAAGAAGAAGGATTGAAGTAGGACAGTTTTTCTTACAATTGTATGTTGTATTGATCCATAGCTAGATGGAAATAAAAACATTTTTAATGAGGATACCAGTATGATAGGATTTTTTAATAAACATAGGATTTTTTAATAAACATATATTTTCTGTACTCTTAATCACTGAGGATAATTTAATACTTTCCAGCTTATTAGTAACCAAAGAAAATGTTTAAATAATATGTATAAGGAAAAAAAATTTAATCTGCATATATAAATAAATTTATCTCCAAGGATATAAAAGTACTATCTAAAGTACTTGTTTATCTCTCAGAAATATTAGAGAAATTTCTGAAAACTGCAACAATGTCTTTAATGCTATTCAAAAGAGGCAAAAAGGGTGATTTTCTTACTATAAAAGAAAACACTGACATTTGATTAATCTGATTAATTCCAGTCATGAACTTGAGGAGAATATTTTTTTGTTATGTTGCGTTTTGTGGCAAAGCTAGTATGAAGAATTATTCACTTTTCTGTCCCTCCACTTCTTGTTCCTACTTATTCTTTTCTGTCTATTTGTTTAACCACTCCACCTTTACTTGTTTGTGAGGCTGGTCCTTGTGAACTGTATCAATGATATAAATGAAGTTTAGAAATATCTCCAGCATTTGGGAAGCTGTCATGTCATGAAAAATACAATCTCAATGTCACTTGACGCTCCATTTACACCACTAAATGGATTAAAATAGCATTAAAGTCTGTGTTAAAGAATTAAAAATTGACTGACAAATCTTGTAAAAAGCCTTTAAGTGGAGAAATCAAAAAGTCTCCTTCCTCTCTATGCATTTTCAGTTGAGCTTTGTGGATGTGATATCTTTTTCTTCCTGTGGTGAACTGGATGTATATGATTAATAACCAGCAAAAGCTGTCTATAACAGAGGTAAATTGGAAATAATTAAGAGGATATGGTTGGTATATAAGATGTAGCTTCATACAGAGATAGATGCTATCCTGGGAAGCAATTACACTGGAATGGATTTAAGGGCTGTAAGGGTTAGGCGGTAACAAGGGTCCCCAGCAGAATAAGGTTGTACCAAGGGCTAGAGACATATGGAGATACAAACCAAGTAATGAGAGGGATGAGGGAGTGATTTTACCTCAGCCTGTGGCATCAATAGGACAGATGATGTAACACTGCACACCCCTCTCTGATCCCCATTAATAGTGACTATCGAGTAACAACCGTAAGAACAATTCAGGGCCTCAGGAAAAAGCCTGTTTTAGTGGTGACTGGAAGACCTCAGTCTGTATAATTTCTAACAAAAAATAATTGTAACATTCTTGTGTAAGTATCTGCACACATGCACATAGGGAGACAAAATTAATGGGTATTAATGAGTTCTTTAACCTACACAACAAATGTAACATAAATTATAAACTAAAATGCATAATAGTGATGGTAATTAGCCAGTGGAAGGTCTGGAGCCATTATCTTTCAATAGCTTCCTAATTAGGCAGGGTCTTCCTGAACCATATGGTTTGATAAAACATACACTGTCGGATTTCAGGTAAAGCTGACGTTCAATGGCCCAAGCATGCAAGAGTAAGAGAAAAGAAGTCCAGATCATCTCATGTTCTCTTCTGTCCTTAACCACTATGAAGCTGAACACATTTACACATTCAGAACATTTTAGCAGTTAGAATAGACTGTTTAAAAAATGCCTGTCTTAAAAAAATAAATGGTAAAACATGCACCATAGTTAACTGCATAGCATGAGGTAGTATGAGGCTCATAACAACCAGGTATTTTCTGGGGAAAAGGCAGGCATCAGTGAAAAAAAATGTGTTAATCGATGTGCAAAACTCTTCAGCAGTGAGGGACGTGGTCCGTCTGACCCAGCTGAGGGCAGCTGCCTCCTCAGAGCTGCGCGGGCCCACGGGAGGCTGGGACTGCACAGGCTGCGTGACGTCTCCCGACCGCCTTCGGGAGTGAGGGCCCCTAGGGTTTGTTCTTCTCCCATGCCATGTGCCTCCCACCAGCACTCACACAACGTATAAGCAAAATATGTCTCGAAGAATTTAATGCTACATTTGTCAGTTTTAAACTGACAAATATTTTTATTTCATATTTATTGGAAGCCAAGTTTGAACAATCTGCAGACACCAACATCATCCATCTTGGAACATAAAACTCCCTTTGAACTATTATTTAGGAAGGAGCCTCCTCTTTTCCCTGTATTTCTCTCTGGCTTTTCCTATAGAATCTCAGAATCTCTGGTATTATAAGCTGAGATCTAGCCTGT
>KL260326.1:0-45678 GCA_000699545.1 Podiceps cristatus
CTTCTGGCAGCTTTGGCGGGTTCCGGCGGGGCAGAGCCGGGAGGGAGCTGCGTGCTCCGGGAGCTGGTGTTTGCTCGTCTTGGACATTTTTTTCCCCCCACTTCCCGTATCAGGCGATTTATGAGTGCTCTGTTTTCGGTTTATTTGGTTCTTTGGAAGCCTGTGCTGGATGTAACCTTCCACATGGCAAGCGGGGGTGACAGAATCTTTCTCCCTCACGGAGTTTGAGGCGTTACCAGCAGCCTCTCTCCAAGCTGCCTGCAGCGCAGCAGAGTCTGTGTTACGTTGCTCGCTGCTCAGTACTCAGCTGGCCTCGTATTTTGTAAATGATGCAATATTACGTCTACGTTTTCTATCTATGGTTTTATACAGACGTATAGTACATTTTAAAACTTCATATTACCTTATCTGTTTTGGAAGTCACGGATGAAAGAATCTGGAGCAGAAATAAACAATCCTGCTTCAGTGTAGTGTTTGAGAACATAGTAAGTATTCAGGGAATTAAAGTATTTTTGTCAGTTTAAAAGGATGGCAGTGATAAATGCAAACAGACTGGAATTTCCTGATTCCTAAATTGTTCTCTTTTCCCCTCCCCCCTCCCCCCCTTCTTTTTTTTCTTCCTTGTTTTATTTTGATGGGCTCGTTCAGATACAGAAAAAGAAATGAAGAGCCATAAAGAGTATTACCTGAAACTCTTGAGTGTAGCACAAACAGAACTTTACTTGGTGTATCTGTACATCTTCTTTGCATAAAGTATTTAATCCAGCTGTTTTTCAGGGTTCGCAAAGTTCCTGAAACACTTGAAAGACATCAGCAAATGAATTAATTGTGTAGTACTCTTAGGCACCTGCTTGTATGTGATTATCAGCTTGGATCGGTGCTGTGAAACTTTGAGTATAGTTTCGCCTTTCTTCAGAATGGGGACTTAAACCTAACTTTAGGATTTCTTAGAACCTTGAAGGTTTTTTAATACACTTAAGTAGTTGTCCAAGTTATGGCTGATGTTGCTGAGAATCAAGTCACTGCTCAGAATTATTTTCCTACCAAATCTTAGTTTGCTACTTCCAGCCCTTTCAGAGCTGTTTGAAAAGCTTAGGTACTACTTAGACAGTGAGCAAAGAACTGGCAGATTCATGTAGGAGTAAATTTTCAAAATTATATGTTAAAAGAAGTAACCAGCAGTATTAAAAAAAAAAAAAATAGCTTGGTGAGAGATGTTTGCATGCATTTTGCTTTTTACTTCAAATCATAACAGTGTTGTGATTTGGTAAACAGTGGTAGTTTAAGCATTTAGGAGCGACTAGGCTTGTGAGAACACACACTGTTAAGACCTCTTCTGACAACTACAGTGAGAAAGGAAAACACTTCTTCAGTACAGAGTCCACAAGGCAGCAACTAATAAAAATATGTAAGACACTTTTGAAAATGAAATCAATAAATCTTTCTAGTAATTATCAGCTCAATAATTTTTAACAATCTGCGGGTAACTGTCAAGCAATAAAAAGCAGTGTGAGGCAATGCTTATCAGACCCTGGTGTCTGAGCAGTATTTGCAGTTCTGCTTTTCCCCCAGCCCTAGAGACAGCTTTTTTTCCTAGTAGGCAAATTAAGGTCTGCTTCCTTGTATTCATGCTAATACCAATATTAATGCTGGCGTAAAAATGGATGGCTAGGGGAAATAGTTTGAGGTTGGGAATGATGTGTTTGCAGCCTCGAGCTGAAAATTGCTAGTTCCTGCTTGCATTGAGGTAAGTTTGTTTTAGGTCTCAGTTTTGGGAAAACATTCCTGAATTTTTAAAGGCTAAGAGACAAGGAGGAGGTAACCTAAATGAATTAGAAAAACTTAAAAAGTGTGTCCGTAAAACATGAGATCATTTCTTGCAGAGAAAAAAATCAAGTTTGTTTAAATCAAATGTGATCTTTGGGAAGGCTTCTTGTTTGGCTTTGTGTCTGATTGCTGGCTCAGAGTAATAACTTAAGTTTGGATTAAGGTCTGGTCAGTTGAATGAAATTTATTGTGATTAAACATTTGAAAAGGAGAAATTTAAGCGTCTAATTTCAGAAGGTGGTGACTTCAAGGGTTTTTTCTTTTTTTTCTTTGCAGGTTGTCTTGGAATGGAGTAGAGACCAGTACCATGTTATGTTTGATTCATACAGAGACAACGTTGCTGGCAAATCATTTCAGAATCGGTGAGTTTTACTTGCAGTTGACAGTATTGCACATTTTACTTTTTAATGATTTTTCAAATATTTAAATCAAATATTTCAGATAAAATAACATACTGTTGAGTAGGACCTTATTATATGGACTCTAAATCATTTTAAACTTAGTGGTTTAAAAATTGTCAGTTAGTGCTTGCTGTCCCAGCTTGGAAGATGTTTGGCATTTGGAAGCTCTAGTCATAGAACAGAGTTTACTTTTTAAATGTTTACTTCATCCAGTCTCTAATGAAACATCAAAATGGTGATATTGTTAACAATAAGGGGAGGACACGACATGTTTTCCATATTAAGATAGGAAAATATAAGTACTGTTCCTGTGTGCTTAAAATTCCAACTTTTAGTGTTTTGAAAAGTTATTTTTCATTACCTTACATTTTCGTGACAACTCATTAGGGACATTAGTTAGCAGAGAAGTTGCAAAGCTAGTAAGAAGCTTTTTAAAGCTGAGTGCACAGCAGAAGTCATTGAGAGCAAGTTGGAAACCAAGTCATACGGGTCGTTTGTTTCAGTTATGTTGACTGCTACAGGACTTCTTGTGGTTCCATCATTTGTGTCTAAATAGTCATGGGGTCTGTTGCTCAGGAAGTCAGTGAACTGAATTGATAGGTGGAAGAAGCTACTAAGGAGATACCATCTGACCAAGTGTTGATACACTTGACTGGAAAAAAACCCCCGAAAGCAGATGCTTAATCTGCCTTGAGGTTTGTCGAATCACGGGGCAGTAGAAATGATCAGATCAGTTTGTCATGCTGGTGTGAGATAACTCTGCAAAAGTACGTTGCAAGGTGTCAGTAAATCCTTTGCACTTTTATAGTCTCATCTCTTACATCTCTCCCTCATTTTCCAAAGGATGACAGTGATACAGCTCATATGGATGATTAACTTAATGTTTACATGTTTCTTCAGTACTGAAGTGAAAGCATGGTAGTTTGTTCCTGTCAGTACTAAAATGCCTGATTTTCTGATAATTAAGTACAGTGCTTTTAAAAAATGGTTGAGTTTGTCCAAAACAAAATTGTAACTTACTGTTGTGATGTAGTTGCCATTTCTGCAGTGTGTTTTCTCACTTTGTGTTGGTTGTGTAAAGCACCCTTTAGCTAGTGTTGATTTCTGTGAATTGTGAGCAAAACATCCAGTGCCTGGGGAGGAACTATTGGCTGCCTGAGCAAAAGCTTAAGTTTTTCATGATGGGTGCTTAAGTTATTCCAGTTCACCTGTATGCCTTTAATACTCTAATGTTGGGCGTGAAAGGGAGGTTTGCTGTGATGTTTGTGTGCAGATACCAACTTGCTGTAAAAATTTATACCAACAAAAAGTCTCCGTGGAGACATACTTTTAGGCATCCGTTAACTTTTAGAAGTCCTTTGTCAGAGGTTCAATTCGTTTTATTATCACACTTCACGAATGCAGTAGTTGACCCCGTCTTCTAGTATGGACTGTATCAGTGGGTCGTTTGGAGTTTTGAAGGCTGGTACCAATGCAACATGTAGGGTGTCACATCGTTTTTACACAAACTGAGGACTGTGGACTTCCAGTTTTGATCCTAGCTTACCCATTGATTCTCATCAGTTCTTATTTTAGTGTTAGATTCAAATATTCAGAATTGGAGAACAGGAAGCTTGTTGGTTAGGAAATTAAGCAGATCCACTGCTTAATGGAAAGTAAAAGATGCACATGGCCTTTAGGAGATATTAATGGACCTTCAACTGAATTAAAGTAGCTTTTTCTAGGAGGTTTGCAGGAAAACATCTCTGTTCTTGTCAAACAGTTGTGTTAAACTTCTATAAAGAAAACTTCAGTGTGTAGACAAGTTTGTGCATGTGAGCAAGCTCTTTATAATTATAAACTCAAAAAGCTCTTCCTGAGTAACACAAAAACAGTGATGTTGCTAGCATCATTAGTTACACCTACTGAATGCTGTTCTTTGCCAGCCCAAGGAAGGATTCTTGTTTGCCTTGAAGTTTAGCAATTGCTTTGGTTTGCTTTTCCCTCCTGTCGCATGTCCTTTGGCATCTCAAGCTATTGTACTTTCCAGGTAGTCATGTCAGCTGCTAAACTTCCCTACTGACATTGCCCAGGCTCCTACACAGCTTGAGACAGCGAAGCAGGAATTCCAGGGCTTTTTACCAAGCCACCTCATCCAAACCCATTTTTGAAGGCTTAGTTAGTTTTGTTATGAAAATAAAAGGGAGAGAAGGAAACTAATGGAGTTGCATGCATGAATGTCTTGGATGAGAACTGTATTTTATTATTCTCTACCAGCAAATTCTGCATTTTGGCAAATGCTGAAGTGTAATTTTTCTATTCTAGGATATGGCCAAATCATATTTAAACCCCCAAAATATGTATGGAAACAAAATGTGAAGGAACAATCCTCAGTGTTTAAAATATACAGACTGATTTCAGTATAGTACAGCAAGTACATACAAGAACACAAGTGAGAGCCATTAGTGGTTGAGGAGCCATTAATTGTTGAGCGGAGTGAGGCTGGAGAGAGGAAAACACACACAAATTAGGGAGGTAAGAGGTACTGGAGTAGGAATAGCAATGGAACAGCCGAGTTGCTGTTGGTGGATAATTACAGAGATGAAACAGGCAGGAGGGCTGGGAGGTTTACAGTGGGGAGCTTAAGGGCGTAATAGACAAACACTCTTTCATTAAGAGGCTCAGCAAGGTTGGAGATCACTGTATGGGAGAGATCCAGAGGCTGCTGTGCTCCTTCAGCAACAGTGGACACTGAGACAATGAGGCTTTGTCTTCTAGCTGCAACCTTGGCTGTGGGCACGGCTGCTGTATGTAAGCAAACGTCATGGGTATGGAAAATGCTTCCTGGCAGGTGCATAGAAGAGGCAGCATGTGACAGGTCTCGTGTCCTGTCTGGGAGAGCTGGTTGGCTCGGTCTTTGTCTTCAGCAGGATCTTTTTAGGTTTGCAAGTGAAAAATGGGTACGTTTTTGAAAGAGAAAAAGGTAAAGGAGTATCCAAAACAAGCATTGCATTGACTCAGTAATTGTTTGAGAGTCTCCAAGGAAGTTTCTAAAGTCTGTGTTTGGTGATACTAAAATCAGCAGCAAATGGGAAAATTGATGATTTACTGTAGAAAAGTGTTACATAATTCCCATTTAGGCAGCTCATCTTGGGTTTATCCTGTTTGCCAGACTGGTATTTGTGATGAAGACCAAATGTATAAAGCTACATGGAGAAACACAGCTACAGAATTTGAGGGAGAAGGTTTTTGCCCTTTTCTGACCCTGAACAATTTGCAAAAGGATCTGTTTGAGAAGGATAATGTGGAAGTGTCTCTCTTGTTCCTTTTTAATTTTAAAGCAAAATGCCACTATGTGCTTTTCAAATATAAACTTTCAGTACTTTTTAAGAAGCCATGAAACAAACCAGAAAGCTTTGGCAAAGACCAAAAAGGTGAAATCTTAACAGTAATACCGATCCTAATTGGGAGCAAAAAAATCATTTGATATATCTGGTTTTTATTATTACATTTGATAACCACTACTTTCTCAAACAATATGCTGTAAAAATGCATTAAGAAAATTTATCCGAGTATTTGGATAAATTTTAAGCAATTATATTAGTGGATCTACAAACAGTTCATTTGCTTTAATAGCCTTTTTTATTAGTTTCTATTGCCAGCGGTAATGGTGAATGAGCTTGCCATACTAGGGTTAATTCAGAGTTGACATACCTGCATCTGACCACAATTCCTTTCCTGTGTGGTGTTCATTAGCATTTGGCTACATGTCACATCATTTCAATGCTAAAAATTAAGCCTAGAAGATTACATAGTTATATGTGCTGTTGCATAGAAACACACTTTTAGCAAATGATAAACTGGGGAGAGGCTCCACAGAAGTCAAAATTGCCTCATACCCTAGAAAAAGCTGGAGTTGGAGACCTTTTTTCTTTTGATCATTTTATGTTCTTCAGTGAAGCCTGAGTAAATAAACTCTGCACTTTGCCCAGAAGACTGAGGGTTGGGCGTTGTATAAATCGGCGGACTTGAGTCAGGTGGTTCTACCTAAATGACTCTTCTCCTAGATGTAGCATTTAAAGGACTGTCAATCTGATAATTGAACTGATCACAACAAATGGAGAAAAGCTGGAAGAGCTCCTGCCATTGAATTTCTACTTCTCTGGTGGACTTTTTAGTTCAAAACACGCTTTGAGTTGCATCTGTTAATGAATGAGAAGCTAGTGTCACCTCCTCGGAAGGAGATTAAATAATCGATGAGAAGGGTAGTTATACTCAGTAAATTGACTCTTTTTGCTAGTTGAGAGGGTAGCTTCCTGCAGAGTGTTGCACGTAAGAGGTGAGAGACTCTTTCTGGGTGGTGCTGCTGGGGAAGGCAGCACTGCTTCTTAGATGTTTGAACTGTTGCAGAATGATCCACCCTTATCCTCTTAAGTGTTGTAGCTCAGTTAGGAACAGTGATATCTTGAGTACGAAATGTTCCTGTCTATTGTGCTGTGACCGGCTACTGGCTGCCCTTTTAACAAATTTTGTGCTTCAGTTATTGAATCTCAGCCAGTAGAAACTGGAGCTGGGTGGAAGTTGTCTGCACAGCATACTGTGCAAGGGAAGGTGGAGGAGATACTCACCTATAAGCTCTCTCTCTTTTTGAATGCTTTTTGAAGGGTGCAGTGGGTGGGAGGGAACACCTTTCCTTGGAAACCTCATTATGTGACCTGGTGGATCTTAGCATTAGAGAAGGGGCTCAATGTTTGCTAGGCCACCTAGAGTATAGGCAGGTATTGAATAACTTGACACTAGAAGTTTTGAAAATAACAGTTGGGGCATCCTCCTGCTATCTTGGATTGAGAGATTCACCTATGGCAGCAGCCTGGAGTACCTGCTGAAACAAAGCTGTGGGCCTCGGAGAGGAGATATCATAAACAAATAGAAAAAAGGTACCCAACCCCCTTTTTTTTTTTTTTATTTTGTCTTAGGTATGCTACAAAATCTGTAACTGTCAAGAAGCAGCTCCAGGATATTAAATTGTGTCAAGAGTGAATTTGACTGCTGTGTCTAGAGACTGAATTCACGTACCCTACTTAGGTTCTTGGTTTATGAAGTACCCTGTTCTTAGTATCTAAGAGGCATTCCTAGGATAGATACCTGGTCCTGCTGAGATCTTGCTGGCTCTGTGCAATTAAATAACAGCAAGTCTGATTTAAGTCTTTATACTTCATGCTGTCCTCTCTACTGTAGTTGCTGAGTTAAGGATGTGCCTGGATCCTGGTACTGATCTGTGAAATGTTTTATGGGTTCGAAGGAGTTGGGTTATAGATAAATGACAGTGAAATTTAGAGCATAAATTTCGGATTTCCTTTAGTTACTGAACTGTTATAGCCACTTTATGTTCTTTTTGGGTTTGTCTGTGCTGTTTTGTCTAAGGCTTGTGTATAATTAAGAGATGATATATATAGCTAAACAGAAGCTTTTTATGTTGTCTTGTTTGCAGCCCAGACACCAAGTATTTCTGCTGTTAGACAGAAATTGCTATTGTAGGACGACACAAACACTTGTAATATAATATTAAACAGCTCATGTAGCTTTCTTTTGAATTATGTAGGCTTTGTTTACCCATGCCGATTGATGTGGTATACACCTGGGTGAATGGCACAGATGTTGAACTGATCAAAGAATTGCAACAGGTCAGAGAACAGATGGAGGAAGAACAGAAAATAATGAGGTAATAATCTTACGTATTTTTTTCCCTTTAACAGACAGCAGCAATCTAACGCAGTACTAGCCCACTTTGTTTTTCTTCTGTGTTACTGAACATGAAAATTCAAAGCACATTTTCTCACTTCTTCATTTGATTATTCTCAAAGCCTTGTTTCAGGTCTACATTTAGCTATGAAGTACTGTCTAATCAGAAAACTGTTTAAGATACAAAGGATAATAATTTAGAGTAATTAAGGCAGTTCTGTCTTAAATTTGTAAAATGCCATGCATAAAACTGTTTTGTGTATGCCATGTTATTGATTTCTGTAACTCATTTTGTAAATAATAAAATATATCTCAAATGTATAACCTTTTCATTCCCTTCTTCCTCCTCATCCCTCCCCCAGTATTTCTTTTTATAATGGCCTTAATAAAATCTTAAGCATGTGTTTCTTAAAGGCTTATTTTTAAAGTTAGATTGTAGTCTCCCAAACACTGAAACTGAGAAAAAGGGAAATAGTTTATTCATGTTATAAAGGTATGAGTCAGCCTTCTAACTAAGGAGGGAAAGACATGTATTGCTGCATTTGGTGTTATAGATTGTGCTATACAGTTCTGCAAAATTACTGATCTAAGGCTTCAAAGACAGGCTGTTGCAGATACCTTGGATTGTGTCTTGTAACCATTGATTTAGTTCTTAATCAGCAACTCTGTGGTCGCATGATCTGATTTGGCCAGAAAATATGTTAAATGGAAGAACAAGTCTTTATTTTAAGGGTTAATATTTAAATTCATAATTAATTCATAATTTAATTCATAATAAGGGTTAATATTTTAATTCAACCCTTTAAAATGGGTTAATAGTTTAATTCAGAATAATCTGAAATCCACATGCGAGCAGATTGATGTGATTTTTGCCATGTTTGGGTACCACTGACAATGTGATCACAAGTGAAATTCTGAATCTGTTTTGCTGTCTAAACAATGAAAGTATGAGTAGAACTTTGAATCCATTAAGTTTAAACATCTTAAACGTAGACATGGTCTCTGCCCTGAAAAGCTTTCAAATGCATACTAATCTTTTCCTAGCAGTTTGTATAGTAAATGTTAGTGGTTTTAGCTTTGTCATCACTCATGCTGTGATTCCCATTTTACAAAGGGAAAAACCTGTATAGTTTTTCCATAACACTGATTTGGAAAGTTTACATCAAGCTTATGAGTAAGATTCGTGTCCATGCCACATTCATTATCTACAGAGGCACCTGGTTCTCTTCCTTGTAGATAACTTTTTTAATGTACTTTGAAATCAGTTAGCAGTGTTACAAAAAGAGCTGTTTCATGGGATCAAGGTAACTGCAGAAGATACAGGCAAGGATACTATAAATCTCTGCTAATGAGTGCATATTTTGTATTGCATAGCAAAACTTAGTAAGTTGTAACTTTCTTGTTGATAGACCTGAATTGAGCTAGTCATGGTCCAGATGCTTGATTCTTTAGTGGGAGAGAGTAGCTTGATGGATGGTGGTTCTCTTTGTTGGTGAGTGTAGAAGGGTACCTTTCTGATATTATGGTGATGATTATTTAGCATCAGCACTGCACTACCTTCACATTAATCCTCATTAGCTTCTATGCACATGTGGCAAATGCATAATAGACTTTATCAGAATATGTATGTTAGGCAAAACAATCAAGTCAGCCTAGTTTCAGGTCACTCTATCCTGGCTTCTTACCAGTGTTTTTCATGTCAACATTGGTTTCCTTAAGTAATCTAATAATAACCCCTGAAAACTCTGTTAGCAAGAAGAGTCCTGCTGCCACAGCTGTCAGCACAACCAAGAATTTTTGAGCTCCACTGCACGTGGGTGAGCAGTACTGGGCACATGTGTCAGCCTGTACTCACCATGGCAAGGCCTTGGCAGTTTTATAACTGGGTTATCAGTGCTTTCACAATGTGTCCCTGACTCAATTAACAATCTGAAATTAGACTAAGTTCATTACTGTCAACTCAGTGTTACTTAATGTAGTTGTTTTAACTTTGTAATAGGGAAATCCTCGGAAAGAATGCAACAGAACCAACAAAGAAGAGGTGAGTTTTTGGGGTTTGGGGCATAAACTGGAATAAATTATATCCTGCTCATTGTTAGCTGAAAGCAGATTCTGGTTGGGGAGGTGATTTGGTTTTCTATAGCCTGTGCATGCTTTCCTTCTATGTTGCTGCAAGAAAAGTTGTCAGCATGATCATGTATTTGAACAAAAGTAATGGTATTGTGACATATATAAAATGTCACAATTTCTGAAGTTCAGAAAGCATATTCTTGTCATTGGCTAGGCATAGTTCCTATTCTGAGTGTGAATTTTTAATGCAGAAGTACCCAGAGTTTTATAATTCAAAAGCATAGAATTTTTTTTTCAACCTTGCTTTTCACCTGCCATTTGTATATATGGCACTGCAAGTAATTATCTATGGAGGGACCAAGCCTCTGGTGTCTCTGCTGCCAGGAAGCGTCAGGGCCCAGTCTGTCCCGTTCTTCATTTGGTTTGGCTGTTCTGCTATTTAGAGATCTTTAGAAGGTCTCCTCTGTGGGCAAACTTTGAAATCTTGGAAACTTTTGAAAAACAGTTATGGGAATGAACTAAACTGTTGCAGTCAGATATTCGTCTTCTGCAGCACAATAGGCATGCTCCTAGAAGTTTCCCCCTGCCCCGGCAGATCTTGGAAATAATTGATCAGATTTTACAAAAATATCTCTCATTGCATCTAACGTTGTTTTTTGTCTTAAATTTTCTACTAGTGTTAAATATATCTTTGGTGTTTTGCTGTAGCGAGAAGCAACTGGAGTGTTTGCTGACACACTGCATCAAAGTGCCAATGCTTGTCCTGGATCCTGCACTGCCTACCAATATCACGCTGAAAGACCTACTGTCTATTCATCCTGCTTTACAAGCTGCTAACAATATGTTCTTTGTAGCAAAACCAAAAAATCCTTCTACCAATGTGACAGTAATTGTTTTTGATAGCCCTAAGGATGGTAAGAACCTCTTTGTTACATTCCAACCAGTTTTCTAGAGGAAGTTTTATAGTAAGCTACTGTGAATTAGTTTGATTTTTTTTTCAATACTGTCTCTGCCACTAATTTTCTGTTTGACTTTAGCAAGTCGTTCAACCTCTCTCACCCTCAATCTGTTCTTCTAAATGATGACATTAATGATACTGTTTGCTTACCTCCCAGACAACTGATTACAGATGATTAGAGTTCCATGCTTTAAAAGACTATTGCAAAATAGGTTTGGTATCTGAATATCTGTGTAGCACTGATAATCTCAAAAGACTGAGGAAGATTAGTTTTAGAAATCCTCTTTTAATTGCGGTGAAGTCTAATTTGAATATTGTGCAATAAGTTCTGCCCTTGCTCAAAGGATTGCATACCTTGAAACAAAATTATCCATGTGTTCAGCGTATGTAAGTAGTATCTTAGAGCAGGTATGGGCTTCTTGTTTTGTTTACTCTGTAGTGCCTGACCACTACCACCCACTAGCCCAGCCACTGGTGTTCATCTTGCCACCAAGAACTATTTACTACTTATAAAGACAACTTTTCACATCATAAGTATCCAAGTCTTTTTAATTTGCAAAAGTATATCTTAGTTACTAGAATATATGAAGTAAGTGGCTTTCAGTTTTTGATTTGCAATGCATTTTATGTATTTTAGTTGAAGCTGCCCATTCTGGAATGTTAAAAGACAACAGCAAACAAATAGTATGGAGGGGTTACTTGGTATGTACTTTTTAAAATTTGTTGATTAGCTTTTGCATGTGTTAATTTTTTTGTACATTTAAAAAAACTATTTCTGTGCTATTCTCTTTCCATAACTCAAATGTAGTAAGAAGTGAAGGCTTTTAAAGTAACCCTTATTTCAATTTTGAAGTTTAGGTTAATTGACAAAATATACACTATTAAATCTGTCACCTGATGTAGGATTGACAGGTAAATGTGAATTATTGTAAGCTTAAAAAGATCTTTATACCCCGTTTTCTTGTTTTTAGACTACAGACAAAGAAGTTCCAGGTCTAGTATTAATGCAAGACTTGGCCTTCCTTAGTGGATTTCCAGCTACATTCAAAGAAACAAATCAGCTGCGAACAAAACTACCAGAGAGCCTAGCCTCTAAAGTAAAACTGGTAAGGGTCTGTCTGGAGGAAAGAGTAATTTAGGTATATTGGTTTTTTGGAATGGTTCACATACGGGATCTCACCCACCTAGGAGACTTAAGATGTTTCTGTTATCAATCTCTTTTTCTGTGTAACTCTGTTTTCTTGAGTTGTGAAGAGTAGTAAAGAGTGACTCAACTAGTTGCCTTCAAAAGACTAATTGTCCATTCTGTGATTAGGCGTTACATTTGCTAGACTGCAACTGATTAAAAAGTATCAGCCTTACTGGTTTCTCCCAGCCATTTGCTATAAGCTGTGGTCTTGCTGAAGTGTACTATATCATTGGCTTGTTTACTGTGACAGAATTTTGTTCTTGTAGCTTCTTAGCTTTTTTTCTTCCCTCTTTGCTTTTAGAAGAATTATCTTAATAGTAACAATGCTGGATTGTTTCACAGCTGAAAGCTGCGTTTTCTCTCTGGCCCAGTACTCTGTATGGTCTTGAGTAAGTTGCACTTCAATTTACCCACCTGCAAGGCAACAGTAGATCACAATTTGTGTGACTGTGCCATCCATTGACGTTTTGTGCCTTCTGTTCTTCCATTCTTCCCTGCCATTTGGTCACCTTTTCCAGTTACAGCCAGGTTTAACGATAGGTAAAAGTTTCAAAAGTTTGTGAAAATCATTGGCTTGTGTATTGGAGAGAGATGTGATGGGTTGTGTGAAAGGGGCTGAAGCCAGGGAGTTTGTGGCGGAGGAGGAGTTAGCAGGGACAAAGGGAAGTCATTCCATAGGTAATCTGTCTTCATTAGTCTGATGCCCACTTGTAGAATGTGCCGATTCATTTTACGGCTTGTTCTTGGTGCTCAAATGAGCATAGCTTCTTTTCCTTGTATTTGCTTTTGATAGGCTGGGTTAACAAATCATGTATCCTGCTAATGCAGAAATAGTGTTGTGTAACCCCTTTCATAGGCTGGTTACACTCCAAGTTAATGCAAGCTGCATTTCTTCTTTCTTGTCTCATCTTGTGTTAGCAGGCTGTCTTAGAGTCTCACTGATGGCAGAAACCTTCCAAAGTAAAGACATTTGTACCACTCTTCCTACATGCTCTTAAACATCTTAATAGAGAGAGCTCTTGAACAGTTATTTAAGCTTAAATAACTCTTTTGCCTTTGTTTATATCACTATTCATAAGGAGGCTATGTTTTTTCCTAGCCTCTGTTTTACTAAGATAATTAGGCAGTGCTCACCCCACAGCATTAGCTCTCCATTCCTCTCGTCCTTCTGACAGCCCTTCCCTGCCACTTCCATTGTGGTTTTGTCTGTCTTCAACATGATTGACTGGAATTTTGTTCAGCGTTTTAAATGAGGCATCACCACAACTTTTTATGCAGTGAAAAATACGTAGTACATAGCTAATCCAAGGCTGAGAGACCGTTAGTGACTTGCTGTGTGCTAGATTATGCTCATTGCAAACAATGCTGCTGTCGTTTCTATGAAACCTCCCTTGCATCCTTCCATGGCGGTGTATTGGTGCTGTTCATAAAAAATGTCTCTTGCTATTGTGAATCTGTCGCTAGTTTGGGTGAGCGATGGCAGATGTGCTCTGGTGTGGCCAAGGCATCCTTCTTTCTTAGTGGCATATTGATTGAATAGCAGATACTCATACAGTCAATCTGACAGTCTCTGCTTGTTTTATATGCTATGGGTATTTTTTTAGTCACTAAATAAATGTTTACTGGAGAGAAATGACATTGTTATCCAACAGGAGATGGTGCTTCAGTTTTGCTGTCTGAGATGCTAGGTTCTTCATTTCAAATTTTCATGAGGAACACTGTTGGTTGAATGAGTCCTGACTTTGAGCCAGCTGAAGAATCTTCTTTGAGTGCAGGTTCATCCATTTGCGTTTGGAGCCTTTTCTAGTTCCTCACCCCAGCTTAAGTTACAGGTTCCTGGTAGCTTTAACACACTTGACTTAATGGAGCTGAAGAGCTCAGAATACTTTTGACTTCAACAAACAAAAAAACCTGGTAATTGAATTTACCATTTAGCATTCAACAAATTTAGTAACAAGATGTTTCTTAATTTTTTTCCTATTTCAATTTAAAATCAATTAGCTTATGTTTTCCTAACCTAGGGTTATTTTCTAGGAGCAGCTCTTCTGTAATGTTCTCATTAATTACCAAATTGGTATCTGAAATAATATTTCCTCTATCAGTTCAGAGATTATTTGGTGGAAAAGAAATCTGTCTGCTTCCACTTCTGGGAATATATTGGAGCACCATCCTAGGCAATGTTTGTTCTCTGGTCAGACATCATAGGTATAAGTTCTTATAGTAACATAGTTCTGAGGAATGTTCACTCCTCAAACAATATTTGGAATTTTATTTTTGTTCCGTAGCAGATACTGATTTTGCTCTTTTTCCGAAATGATTTTGACTGAAATCAGTTCTTTTATCCATAGTACTGTACTTTTTTTTTTTTTTTTTTTTTTTTTGAGTTCTGGTGCCTCGTGTCATTAACACTTGACATTCCTTTGTCAGAGTAACTTTAAAGTGTCTGTCTCGGACCCTTCAGTATCTTTCTGTCCTTGACCTTCTACCCACCTTCTCTTCTTCCCTCTGGTGTCATGGCTTGTACTAATGTTTTTGCTGCTAAAACATACTACTTTTAGTGTAAGAATATCTGTCACTGTGGTTTGTGGTTCGCCCCTGTCCCATTCCTCAGCTCTCCCCAGGTACTTTCTAACTTCATTTGTTGTGGTTATTTCTCTTAATTGCATTATCTGACTGTTGTTTAAGCCAGTGTTGATGCTTTTTCTCTTTAATAATCCTGTGTAGATTTTTGTTTCCAGCATTGAGAAGTTCATAATTCTCTCCAGGATTTCAGCTGTAAATCATAGAATGATTAGGGTTGGAAAGGACCTTGAAGATCATCTAGCTTGACAGAAATCTGTCAAGCACAGACCTTATTGTTAGGCTAGCCCATGTCTCTTGTGCGATAATAGAGGCCTTCCATCTTTCATGGACACCTTGGTAGAATGAAATACCCAAATTTCACCTAATTACTCTTGAGCCATCTGCTGGTTTTTTATCTTGTAGTTTTAAGACTTGTGGATCAATTCTGTCTGGACTGTAATTTTTTTGATTGCAGACATTTTTTTTCTGTTTCGTCAGATGATCGCTTCCATGATCTCTTCCATTCCACTAGGATCTCCTAGCAGTGTTGGTCCAATAAAAAACCTGATGGATGGATTCTTTCTGTGTTTCAGTTCTGCTTCTCCTGTCTAAGATACTGGTTAATCTTTTGTGTGTATCCAGGCTGATCACTAGCTTAACTCTTAAGCAAATCTTAAAAAAAATGCTGTAGTTTCTCTGTGGTTTTGCATTGCTGTCTAGATGAATGTAAAGGCTGCATCTCTGGGGTGTCTTAGATATGTCTTCCATTTCGTTTGTTTTTATGGAAGTGACATCCCATACCTATTATCTTTCTACGTGATTTTTTCCTTATCCCGTCTTGGTTGTTTTTCTCCTTGTTGTCAGTCTTGTGTCATCCAGTCGATCACAAATCTTTGTTTGTGCTGACTCTCTTTTCCTTAGTGTGTTCTTGTCTTTGTGTAAACATTACCATTGTGATCAACTCATTATGTGTTCCTAAGATCTCCTCTTCTGCAATTTGGTTAGGCATATCTCTATATAAACAATTTTTCTCAGGTATCCACAGCATTCTGCAGTTTCTTTACCCAGCTGTCATTGCTGTCTGTTTTCCTGGTGGTGGATGCTTTAGAAAAATTACATTGGGATTATTGTACCCCGTGTGGTTGGTCATAGCAGTGGATTCTTCCCCAACCTTGATAGCAGCAATTTATTTATATTATACCTACAGTGGAATATATGTATATAAATGTAAGAAATACTTTATTTGCAAGGATAAAAATTTTTACATATGAAGTGTGGATGAGGTTGTTTCTATAGAAGCCTTTACTAAGATCCTAGCTCAGAATCAGTTCTTCGTTCAGTGGATGCTGTAGGTAGTCAGTTATGGTAAACATAACCAAGTGTGGTTTTCTCCTTACCAAAGAGAGACATGCTGCAGCTAAGCAGAAGAAAGGTTGGTTGTTTAGTCTCCACTGAAATGCCTCTGCTGTTATCGCTTCCAGAATCTAAGGTCTGTGGAGTGGTAGTTGCACCGGAGTTTTGGCTGGACTTGTGTCTCATAGCCGCATCCTGGTGCTTTAGAGGTTTCTGCATGCTCTAAGTGGCTGTTTCTTAGTGCAATGCTGGAAGTATGAAGGTTTAAATGAGATATTAGGGGGAAGTTTTTTACAGAGAGTGTGGTGAGGTGCTGGAACAGGCTGCCCTTAGAGGTGGTGGATGCCCCATGCCTGGGGGTGTTCAAGGCCAGGTTGGACGGGGCTCTGGGCAAACTCGTGTAGGTCCAGGCCTGGAGGTTGGTGGCCCTACCTGTGGCAGGGGGGTTGGAACTCTATGATCCTTGGGCTCCCTTCCAACCCAGACCTTTCTATGATTCTAAGTAAAGAAATAACAATAGAAAACTTCAACAATGCCGCTATTAGAAGGGAAGCAAGGTAAGAAAAGGAGAAGTTTGTGTTGAATGTTGATAATGCTGCTTTAATTGGATTGCTTTAGTTTGGTTGAAAGCACTTCTGAATCCAAGTGGAGGTCCAAAGAGGACCAAAAATTGTTTGGGCATCTGGGCCAGGTATTTCTTCTAAAAATATAAAGATCTCTGGGAAAAGCAGCTAAGCTCAACTACAGAAGGTTAAATTGTGAAGGTTTAGTATATAATGAATCAGTTTCCAAGGTGAATCATGTACGTTAAGGTCTACTGAATTTTTGTACTTATGGCCTGTGCTGTAATGTAACGATATGGAAGTCTATTTCCTGATGAAAGCTAAGCAGCAGTGTGTCTGCTGATCACATTCGTTGTTCTGCGTTGTGTGTGTTATGATAGGCGTAGTTGAAAATTATATTTGGCTGCTTTTATTTTCCACGCTTTCCTAATGGTGCATTAGTAAGCCACTAGATGGAGGTGTTACTCTGGGTGTGTAGCTGTCTCTTTCAAAGCCAAATTTCTTTAAAGGCTGTAAAGATGTTATGTTGTACCTACACATGAAGAACAACTGAAAAAAAAAAAAATTCACTTTTCCTTTCCCCCCTTACCTGCATTTCTAAAGAAAACTATTATTGTTCAGCCTAAAAGAGATGCTTGTGACTTAAAAACTAGGTAGCAATGTAGAGATTGACAAGGGAAGGATTGAAAAGGCAAGGGGATTTGATTTGATTGGGTTTTTTGAGGCTATTTTGCTAACACTTTTTCACTGAAAAAGTATACAGTAGTAAATGTTTTTGGAGAAAGGTGACTTTCCTTCAAGATTTAGTATCCTGATTGCCTCAGGGAAAACTGAGAGCCTGCTGATCTCCTTTCTCTGCAATATATTCTTTTCTCTTTAATCTGCCTGCATACGCATATACAGACAAGTTATGTTGGAAACTAAGGGCTGTAATCTGTTTTAGCGACCTTGTCTTACTAACGGAAGAAAACCCACATAAGAACCTGCAGGCACGGTGATGCTGGGGGTTGCTGTACTCACTGCCTTGAGGGTGGGGGATCTGGGATTCTTACTGCTGTGCTTGTCAGTGTTGATGGAGCAGACAGGTGGCTTCAGGAGTTGGTGTTGTATGTTCACACAGATGTAACAAGTAAGCTTTGTAGAAAAAAAAAAAACCTCAAGGCATTGCATTGGTTTTGACTCTGAGATGACCCTTCTGCTATGTTACCTTATAAAGGGAACTTCATAAATTTGTAAAGACAACAGTATTTCATATTTGTAAAGCTTTTTGTAACACTCTAACACAACACGTGCCCTTCCCTCTTCCTTTGCTATATGGGCATGTGAGTTTTCTCAATATCCATACTGGAGTGTTAAAAAAAGGAGCATCTCATTTCCGTTAACAATCAGCTTTGGTTGTTAAGAAGGTAAAGTGTAATAATATAAAGGCTGGTTAAGAGTCCAAGTCCCACCTCAGAAAAAAAAAATCTGCTCTTCAGGCCTCTTACCTTGCGAAGACAGAAATGAAAGTGTTTACTTCTGCATGGGGAGGCTTAGCCCATCCGACCTGCCTCCCAGTCTAGTAACTCTAAGCACTGCCAGCATGCTGGCTCCAAAGGAGAACCTGCATTTAAAGTTATCTAGTGGGGAGAATGCGGTTTTCCTGTCTCATTTCAAGTGCTTGGTAGAAATGTGCACAGGTGGTGGTCTGGGCATGTGCCCGCACAGTGTCTTTTCATCCTGCTTGTGTTAGAAGCAGAGGCTCGCCCAATCACAGTGACTCCGTGCATCTACCTGCCTGTTTTTCTGTTCTGTTTTCACAATACCTTCGGATCTGCTGACCTGTTTTGTCAGGATGAAGATGCTCTCTAGAAAATAATATTTCAAGGGAATGGGCAATTGTGTGAATCCTCACTGAGAGGAGGTTAATACCTGTGAGACATTAGAAAATCTACCAGGAGAGAATTCCAAGAATTCCATTTTGACTATATCAGCAACGAAGTGCTTGGAGCAGAACTTGCATTTTATTAGAATCTAGTTAGTTATGTCACCAGATAACTTAATTGAAATCTAACTTTATTGATAGCTCTGCTTATGAAAAGGCTTGTTTCTTAAAAAGGTATTGGTGGAAAAAAAACCTTGATGTAATAAAAATAATCTATTCAATGCAGGAGTTGTCTTAACTCTGCTGAGCAGTGGAGCACATTCTTCCACTACTTCTTGTTTGTACTCGGACTGTTACGTGTTTAAGAATCTAGAGCATATATGCTGTGTTAGTAGGGGGAAAGGGCGACTGTGTGTAATAAATCTAGTTAGGAATCTGTAATACAGGTACCTATTTTGTTGAGTTTGATGGAAACACGTTAAAAGAGAAACTTAGTGTTCTTAAATGCTTTCAAAGCTCTAGAATGATAATATTTTTGGTTTGTTATATGTATGTTTTAAATGACAGATTCTAAGGGAGTGTGTGACACTGTTGTATTCCTAAATAAAGCACATACCCGCTGATGGCAGCTTTGCAATCTCTAGCATTTCGATACCGATATTTTTGGAGGTTACTAGCTGCAGTCCGTAACTATACCTCAGCCATTTAGCTACTGAAGCCATCCTTTCCATCCGTAGGTTCAGATGATTCCCTGGAAGGTCTGAGATTTATCAGATTTTTCTAATGGCAGGCCTCATGAGTCAGATTGAAAGATCTCAAATAGCATATGAGTCAAAGCATCAACAGCTTTAAAATGTCACAAGTGGGACAGCTGGCCTTGCTAAGGGAAGGGGTGCTAACTCTGGGACAAGTGTTGTTTTAAAATGAACAGAAAGGGTCAGATTTAGTAAAAAAAAATATCAAACATTGAAGGGTATTATGAAATAAATTCTGATGATCTTGCTGGTTTTGAACATGACAGTATTCAAATTTTGTTAACTTATGAATTGCATTTACAGATCTTACAAGCACGTCTACCAGATTTTTAGTTGCATTTGTCTTACCGAGCAAGAAGGAACAAAAATTAAGTATAGCTTCTAATAAATATTGTTGATTAACTGCATTTATTCTCTATCTGACTGAATTCATGCACTTGGAGAATCAAAGTGCAGTTCTGCTTTTAGCTTGTATGTGTCTGCTTATGCTACTTCATATGGTAAACACTGTGTTTTTATTGGGTTATGCTGTATTTCTAGTGAAATGTTTTGGTTCCCTGTAATTTGTAAGCTATACTATTTGTTAGAGAGGGCATGTAGTGCAACCCCCTTCTTGTCCTGTGCGTTATGAAACATGATATACAGGCTTACTAGTGGCAAGAGATAAAAACAGCAAACAGATCAAACAGTCCACAACTAAGAAATGACCTTAACAGCATATTGGCAACCATCATTAAGGACTTGGAGACCCACATGGATTAGTTCTGGAGCCCTTTGTATCTCAGATTTCTGAGCTGTAGGTTGATCTGTAAACCATTCTGAAAATTTCACGCTTCTGACAGCAACGATGAATTAGTGGCTTTAATTTTCTGAGAAGAGCATTGCTTGATTGAGGCAAAAAAGTATGATTCTTTCAGTCATATAATAAAAAGTTGTAATAAAATATAAATTTTGTTGAGGGTGGGAGGAATGGATGGGCACTTACTATTCACTTACTGCAGAAATATTCATAATGTGGCCAGCTTTACTGTTGCTGGATCATTGTGTAGGAAAATTTTCTTTGGAAAGTGAAAATTAAGCATCTAGAAATGTTCTGTATCTTTAAATGTTTTTCATTTCCCATTTGTGTTCTTACAAATCTGTAGTTCTTTAAAAACAGTGTTTTCTAGTCGTTCTTATTAGTAACTGGTAAGAAAAATATGGCAAAAAGATGGAATTGGCAAAGGAAGAGTGCTGCTGGTGGTGCATGCCAGAAATTATTTTCTCTGCTTGTGTAGTTACAGCTCTATTCAGAAGCCAGCGTGGCTCTCTTGCAACTGAATAACCCTAAGGGTTTCCAAGAACTGAGCAAGCAAGCAAAGAAGAACATGACTATAGATGGAAAAGAACTGATGCTTAATCCTGCTTATTTACTATGGGACCTCAGCTCTGTCAGTCAGGTAGGTAAATTCTGTTACAGCATGTAAAGGTTGTAGCATTTAAAAACTGCAAGTAGAGGCTAACTAGTCAATGACAAGAAAGATGGGATTTCTTCCAGAAGCTTGGAAGCGTTAAGAATCTAGTATTACGTTGTAAGCAAATATCACAAGAACAGTGTCGAATTCTGAAATCCGTGAGGAAGAAGGATCAAACAGTACGACATTTAGTTGAAATTTCCATGTTCTGCAGCAAGTGAAAAATTGTGCTCTCTGCACATGTTCTGATAAAGTTGTGTGCAGTCCAGTCCTGAAAGGCTTAACTGATACTGTCTGGCAGATAAGCAGGCTTCTTGTGTGGGGGAGACAGAGGGCTTTATTAACAAACATGGTTATCTCCTTATCTCCTTCCTGATACGTTTCTTAGGCCTTTTTTTTTTTTTTTCTTTTCAGCATCATATATGCTGAGCAAATGCTATTACTTCTCTTCCAAAAATGTTGAAGACCTGAAATACAAATGTCTGTCAGGAAAGCAGGTTTACTTTGAATGCTTTTGACACAGGCAAGGATGTTTAGTTTAGCAACAGGAAATAAAATAACAAGGTGTCTGTTTCAAGATAAGATCTTAGGGTTTTTCTCCTGCTGGAATTTAATTTTACAGTAAATGTCGAGTGGCATGGGTAAAGTAAATGTGCCCGCTTCAATAAAGTTTGCAGTCTGTATCTTGTGGCCCTGGCTTTCGGGGAACTTTTCCTTGTTAATACAAACCCTAAACTCAGACTTCATACTTGGCCATGTTGAAATTATGCATTATTTTTTAAATAGGTACCTAGCCAATGGATGCTGGTGGTGTTGAAATGTTTTCAGTTATATTTTTGAGAATGTGTAAGCTGTGTTACTGTACATATTAGAAAAGAAAATGACTTATGTACAGTGTATAGGATCTGCAGTGAAAATGGTAATTGTTAAATGTTCACATTTTTCTTGTTTCTTGTTTCAGTTGGGCATACTTCTAGAAATGTTCCTTTTAGGCATCCTTAGTTGTTGTTTTTTGCAAAGTTCATTACGTTCTTATAAATGGGAAAAGAAACATGTTAGTGTCATGTAACCTAATTTTGTTACTTATCTGATGAGTTTCTAATTAAATATCATCTTTTTAACAGACACATATGGAAATATTTAACTACTTGATAAAGAATATTAGGCTAAGTTTTTTTTATTAATTTTCTCCTGCTTAAATTCCTTAAAATAAAAGAACGGGATAATGGAAGAGCTGCTACATCATGACACTTCCAGTGAATCCATATTAGGTGACACTTATATATGGCTTATGATGAAATGTACTTGGAAGGCCCCAGCCTCTTAAAACTGGATTTCTGAAAGGTTATGTTACTGATTTGAAATGCAACTTGGCTTTTGGTCAAGATTAGGAAATAATTGAGACTAAGAATCCGGGAAAATAGAGTGTGTGTGTGGTTTTTTTTTTTTTTTCCTGGGGTTTGTTCTTCAAGATCTGGGATCACACAGTGCACTGCCATCTTGCAGTGTGGTCAGCAGACATCCTAATGATAATGGGAGGTCAGCCATTGATGTCAGAGGATTCTATTGTTCACCTTGGTAATTCAGAAGAATATGATCCCTTAGGAGAATAATGGTACTTTACTTTCCGTTTTTGAATGTCTAAATCCTCAAATGCTTACACACCCATATGCTAAAGCACACTGTTGTTACCTAGCTGGATCAGAACTTGAATGTTCTATTTAAAATCTTAAGAAAGGATTTTTTTTCTTTTTATAGTCTAAACAGGATGAAGATATTTCTGCCAGCCGTTTTGAAGATAATGAAGAGCTGAGATACTCCCTACGATCAATAGAGAGGCATGCCCCTTGGGTACGACACATTTTCATTGTCACTAATGGGCAAATTCCTTCCTGGCTTAACCTGGATAATCCTCGGATAACCATAGTGACACATCAGGTAAAACCCGAACAAAAAACCTCTCCAAAAACCCCAAACAAACAAAAATACCAGAATGAAAGTGCCCCTAGTAAAGATTCTGTGTTTGTTTTGAAATGCAGTTATCTCAATTCAGCTAAAGGCTACATTTATGTCAAAGGTGGAATTGACCGCTTCTTCCCTGTCTCATCCATGGTTTTATTAAACCCGGGTATGTCTTTGTATTTTGGCTAAGCAAATAACTGAATATCTATCAAGCCTTCATTTAGTCTACTTTCCCAAATACTGAGGCTTCAGCTAACGTATACCCATGTCTAATTTCCTTCTAAAGTGTATTTATAAAAAAAACCAGGAAGAAGAAAATGTAATCTGAATCCATAAACACTCTCTCAGGCCCAGTAATAACCTAATAAGCTTGTGATCAGACAGGATGGATTACAATTACTGGAACTAAGAAAATGGCTGCAAAAAAAGTATCTATGCATTCTAAAACTCTTATTTAAAAAGAGAAGGGGAATCCTTCAAGCTTCTGGAATAAGTGAAACAAAAATAATCTAGTAGCTTCTTATTACAAATTCAGGAGTAACTTTGGTATCTGGACATGCCATAGGAGCCCAGAGCAACCTAAGTGGTAACAAGATACTAATTAAACTTCTGTTGCTGTCTGCTTGTGAAATTACTTGAAAGAGATGGACGAATCCTGACTTTTTGAATGCTGGAACAGCTTCAACTTGCTTGAAATTTTGTGCAGTTTGTCCTGCATGAGAAGTATAAATATCTGTACAGTGGGCCTGATCCAGTACCTAGTGAGAGAGGAGTTTGTGTCTTTGCATTGAGCCAGTTGCAGTTTCTTAGTTAAGCAGCAGACTTGAAAATGGTTTTGTGTGGGGAAAAGGAGGTAGCAAAATGTTTCTCTTTTTTTTTTAGCTAAAATATTTTCACTTTGTCTTTCATATCTCTCCTTGTTCTTGATAGAACTTTTTTTTTCTTTTAGTAGATAAATGTCAAGTATATCTGGTGTGCATCACCTTTAATGGTTTGGGTTTTTTTACTGATTTTTGCCTTCTGAAACTGTTTCGGGCTGTTGGGGCTTTTTGTTTTAGGAAATATTTCAGAATGTGAGTCACTTGCCTACCTTCAGCTCACCAGCTATAGAAAGTCACATTCATCGTATCAGTGGCCTCTCTCAGAAGTTTATCTATCTCAATGATGATGTTATGTTTGGGAAGGATGTTTGGCCTGATGATTTTTACAGTCACTCTAAAGGTCAAAAGGTAAGCCATTATGAAAGGATTTTTTACCAGAAGTAGGTGTAAAGCTTTTCTATGCTGTTATATTAAAAATCAAAGAAATACTTCTGTGAAAGGGAGAGCAAATACAAGATGATTTCCTTTTGCTTCCCACTCTCTCTTTTACCTCTAAAGGTTCATTATTCTTAATTTGACAACTGTTAGCAAAGGTGCAGGATGGGTCTTTTTTTGTGTGTGTGCTGTGTTGATGTTTGGGTTGCAGAATTACTTTTTATATTCATTCAGAGGTTTCTGGAGGTATAATGGTTTCTCTTTAGTTTCTGTGTCGTTCCTTAATTCCCCCACTTTCTGTTGGAGCACTGCTAAGACTGTTGTGGTGTTTGGCAGCTGTCAGTCTACCCTCCCTTGTAAATTCTTTTTGTTTTGTGGGAAATGTTCAAAACAAACCAATCAGTTCTACAGGAACACTGAGGTCATCTGACATGCAAACTGGTCTAATATTTCAATTTATCATTAATTACCTCTGTTCCAGACACCCATAGTATCTTTGCACAATCTATATCTAATCATATATATAACTATTTACTAAAAGATATATTGTTGCATGTTCATGAATATAAAGACTAAATTAGTCTTTCAGCAGCCCTATTATCAACAACTGGGGTTAAGCAAGGAAAGCAGGCTGAGGAAGCAGCAGCAATAGTCATGCATAAAGGCGCTGGTTGCCAGCAGGGTTTTCATCCATGAGCTTGATCTACAAGAGCGACATGGAGGGAAAAAAATAACATTTATATTTATTTATATTAAAGCAATAGGTACACAAGATACTAGAGACTACTGAATTACACAATTCATGCAGGCGGTTGCACACGTATACACAGAAAGGTGTACAAAATTAGTTTAAGCTACCCTAAAATTACAGTTTCAGTACTTGAGGATGTTAGGAGGCTTTTAGTTGTTTTAAATCTTTAAGGATGTTGGCATATAATTGCAAAATCGTATTTTTAATGCGTTTATATTGTTCTTCAGTTATTCTTCCCAGTTATGATAAAGTCAGTTTAGGTGCACTGTTTGTGATAACCTGATCAGCAAGTGTTACAGTAGGAAATATGCTGCTAAAATCTTGAAACAATACGGCCTAAAGGAAAAATTACGTGTTTTTTAATGCCTCCTCATTTGAAAATTCACACACCCACGCACTTTTTTTTTTTTTATCTTGGCAATTCTTAGAATTATTTAAGTCAGAGAATCAGATGCTTCAGGGATCATGTTCAACATGTGCTGCTTATCTCATGACTGGTTAGTAATGAAGAAACATTTTGAGTCAGGAGAACAAGTGACCTGCAGAGCTATTTCAGAGTTTAAGTTCCCCCTTCTTATCTGGTAACAGATAAAATACTAATTTTCATGGGAATACAGTTTGCGGAACTAGATTTGGGAAGTCCTGCTTTCTATTTCTGGCCATGGCTGCCTTGCCTTGGGAATTCTTCAGTTCTTCCTTCCTTTCAGAAGGGTTAACATTTACTTTAGGCTTTAAATACTGTTTGTAAAGCTTTATGAATACTTAATGGCACTATACACAGGGAGGCATTATTTTAAGTCTCTGTATTCCAAGAAACAAGTTCAGTTGACTTCTATTTCCAGTCCTTGTCTCAGACTGCAATGTTGTTCCAGGTTTACTTGACTTGGCCTGTGCCAAATTGTGCTGAGGGATGTCCTGGCTCATGGATTAAAGACGGTTACTGTGATAAAGCCTGTAATAACTCAGCATGTGATTGGGATGGAGGTGATTGCATTGGTAAGACAGCAATGTTAAGTTTAGGAGAAGTGAACTGTTTGTTTCTAATTATAAGAATAATTTTGTAATTTGTCTTTCTCCTATAGCCACAAAATTTGCCTCCTTTAATAATAAAAAATGTTGGCTTACAGATGAAAACCTTATTTCTTGCAAACTACAGATCTCTAAGGAAAATGACAGCGAATAATAGGGTGTAGGAAAGTTTGTCTTTGGGTACCAAATTTGACTAGCTGAAAGAAAGGTTTTTGAAATTCAAATTAATAATATATTATTGTATGTTATATATACAATATTATATGTTATTTGGACTCAGATAGTAACAGGAGGGTGAAGCTGCACCATTAGTTTCTAGATCAAAATTTCAGGACTGCAGGGTAGGAAAATGAAGTGGTACTTGGACTGAGGAAATTATACTGCTCTAGGGGGCTGTAAAGCCAACACTGCAAGCATGAGAAGTAGTAGATTGGTTTTCTGCTTGCCTTTTTGAAGTTCAGACAAAATATGTTGGAGTTTTTGTTGCAATTCTGAGTTAGTTCCTAAACTTTTACAGTGAGTTAGTGTAAAGTCTATAGTGTGCACAAACTCACAGAGGTCTAGTTAGCATTTGCCCCATTTTAATTTCACCGGTAATACACTGAAGAGTCGACAATCTTGTTTAACATGGTGGCTTAAATGTGCCTTTCCTCAGAAATAAGGATGTCAAATGACTGGGTTTTTTTGTTTTTCTTCCCTGTCCCTGTAGGTAACAGTGGGGGTAGTCGCTATGTTGCTGGTGGAGGTGCAGTTGGAGGTATCGGGAATGGACCACCATGGCAATTTGGTGCAGGAATAAGTGGTGTTTCATACTGTAACCAAGGCTGTGCCAATTCCTGGCTAGCAGACAAATTCTGTGATCAGGCCTGCAATGTCCTCTCCTGTGGATTTGATGCTGGTGACTGTGGCCAGGGTATGTATAATAATACATCGCTGATAAACTTTCTGTAGGGATTCTCTTGGATTGCCTGACCTTCTTGGTTCATCATTGCTCAGATTATTCAGGTAAGGTGCCCTGTACAGAGTGACAGAAAAGAGCTGCTAGCAGCTGAAGAAAAAAGTCAGATGCTTCTTGTATTTAGTAACCCAAACCTGAATTGATATTATATGATGTGTTATTTAATAAAACTGTTGTTGACCAAGCGTGGATGGGGTGCTTGATACTTTGCAGAGCAGGAAGCATCAAACTTCTTGCCCCAAGAGGCTTACATTTTAAATGGAGAAATTACATTTCAACTATGCAAACAGCCTTTACCCAAATAAGGACAGCTGACTTCATGATGCCCGTGGTGGTAAGAAATTTAAAGAACCTCTCTGATACTGACAGAGTGAGTTCCCGCTTGACTCTGGGCTCCTGCCAGAGGCTACTTTCAGTCACCTGTGAAGTTGTCTGAAGTTTATTTTGATATGAAAGACTAGCAGGAGTGAATGAAGTGATTGAAGTACAGGTAGGGGAGCAGAAATGGAAGAATTTGGCCTGTTTGGAAGAGTAGAGGCTCCCCTGCATCTCAGCTTAGACAAATGCGTTACTGGCAATTATGTTGCTGCTGTGAGGTTTTGTTCATGTGAAAGTTGACAGATAATCTGTATTCTGGTGCAGGAGGGAGAAGTTTGATTCAGCCTATCTGATTCTGGAAATCTCAAATCAAGATGCAGTAGTGAAATCCAACTGTTGTAATATTAACCTATTGATGTGGCAAAAATGTAGTATGGGCATGTTACTTATGATTGATACATAGTTTTAAGTGACTTGTGATAATGAGCCACTTAGGTTCTTCAGGTAGAGACTGAAAGAGTCTGAAAGATAAATTATATTGGCTTTTAGAATTGCCACTGGAATGTCCGGCAGCTTTATGTATTTGAGTATGCTTTAGTCTTTCATTATGAAAGGTAGGGCAGCAAGAGACTGGAAGCTACAGTAAGTGTTCTTTTGCAACGCTGTCTCCCCGCTAATGTAGTGAATCTAGCTGGACATATTACAGTTAAAAAAGACTGAAAGATAAGTGTCACACTGCAAGTTGAGAGAAAATTGTTTTGTTTCTTAGTTGTTTGTTTTTGGTTTTTGGGTTTTTTTTACAGATCACTTTGAAGAGATGTATAAGGTGACGCTTCAGCTTAATCAGACCTACTATGTTATTCCCAAAGGTGAATGTCTGCCCTACCTCAGCTTCAGTGAAATAGCCAAGAAAGGAATTGAGGGTTCATATAGTGATAATCCAATTATCCGACATGCTTCAGTTGCTAACAAATGGAAGACTATTCACCTCATAATGCATAGTGGCATGAATGCAACTGTGATCTATTTTAACCTTACATTTCTAAATAAAAATGACGAAGAGTTTAAAATGCAGGTAGCTGTTGAAGCAGATACTAGAGAAGAACCAAAACTGAACACAACTTCCATGCAAAAATCTAACTCTGATTTGAAAACTATAACTTCAGTACCAGAAGCTGAAATGATATTTGAGGATATTCCTGAAGAAAAACGCTTCCCAAGAGTCAGGAGACATCGGAATGGCACAAAAGAGAGTCTACGTGAAGAGGTGATAATACCATCAGTAAATGTGTCTCTCCTTCCTGAAGACATTCAGCTAGCGCTGCAGAACCTGGACTTAAAACTACTAAATGGTGATATCACTCAGAAAGGATTTAACCTATCCAAGGCTGCTCTCCTGAGACCTTTCCAGATCTTAACTACAGTAAAGAGTATTATAGGCCCGGAAAAGAAGGGGATGCATAATTGTTCAGAAGATCAGAAGAACTGTACCAGCTGGCAGAAGCCTTATAAAGATGTAAATGATGGAAAAATAAAAACGATAAAAGCAAATGAAGTTTCTTCAAGGCTTATAGGAACAAAGGGGACTGTTGTGACAGTGAACACAAATAAACCTATTTATAAAGTAAAGCCTAAATCTACACTTCCCTCCCAGAACATGAGAAATAAAAATGAAACACGAGAAAAAGTATTGACTGCACTCATATTAAGGGAAACCCAGAAATCAAAACATACAGGGAATTTAGATACTGGAGAAGCAGCACAGGGAATGGAAGGAGGAAAAGGGCATGTGCAGGGGGATACAAATGTAAGGGAGGGGCTAGTGGGAAGAAAATTACAGTCTTATGCTGGAAGTTACCAAGGCTTTTTGCCATGGGAGAAAAAGAAGTATTTCCAGGATCTTCTTGATGTGAGTATTTTAATGTCATTGCTTATTGGAATAGTTGCATCTTTCTGCATTTAATGGAAGACTGTTAATATGATCTATAAATTCAGAACGTGTCTTTGAGGCAAATGCCAAGATTTTTTGAAAGCTCCTTTTGACTTTTCACATAAAATCTAATTTGTTTATGATCTGGGCCTCTTAGCTAGGTGGTAAAAGGTGACTAGCCACTTCTGTTCCCTTTCTACTGCCTTTTTAATTTTTTTTTGTCAGATTCACTTTTTATTCATTGTATGTTGGCACTGTGCTATTGTTCAGACAAACACGGCACTAAAACAGCATAAATTTTGCTTTGATTGCATTTATACAGTTATAGATCCAGTTTATTTAAAAAATAAATACATAAAAATATGTATAATGGTAAATATTTGCGTTCTAAAAGTTAAACTGAAAATCTGGCAACAAAACTGAATATCCAGACCATGTCAAGAAAACGTGTTGGAATCTTCCTCTGCTTCCAGCCAAAGCATTTTGGCAGTTTTGGAAACCTCTAGAAGACAAGATAAGAGACTGTGCTTCAGTTGGTAGCAACGGCTTTGCACTACTCCACTGCTCTCTTCCCATTTTCAAATATGGGAAAAACCTGACTGAAATGTCATTTTTCTTGTGTGTTTAGTGGTTTTGGTCTTTCTCAGTAATGTAACCTTGATTTATGCCTGCTGTTTAGGAAGAAGAGTCATTGCTCAAACAGATGTCATACTTTACTGATGGTAAACGTTTTGGAAGGCAGCTGAAAGATACATTTGCTGATTCCCTTCGATATGTAAATAAGCTTTTAAACAGCAAATTTGGATTTACATCTCGGAAAGTCCCTGCTCATATGCCTCACATGATTGACCGCACTGTTATGCAAGAGCTACAGGATATGTGAGTGTGTCTTTATTTGGAGTAATGTTAAGACTGTATTCTTTTTGATGCTTTTTTTATAGCTATTTCCAATGTGTTGATGGCTACTCATCAAAGTTATATTTTGAAAAAGGAAATAGGGAATTTATTACAGCATGATAGTTGTGCTAAAATAAGGAGACTTTTGAGGGCCTTTAAAAATTCTAGATGAGAATTTGTTTTTAGGTAAGGAATGTTTTACTTTAAGAAACTGGAGTACTAAATTAGTTTACATTCTTATATAGGTTTCCTGAGGAGTTTGACAAGACCTCATTTCACAAAGTGCGGCACTCAGAAGATATGCAGTTTGCTTTTTCATATTTCTACTATCTTATGAGTGCAGTCCAGCCACTGAACATTTCTCAGATCTTCGATGAGATTGATACCGACCAGTCAGGCATTTTGTCTGACCGAGAGATTCGCACATTGGCCACGAGAATCCATGAACTACCATTAAGCTTGCAGGTACTCTCTCCCTACCAATAAGAGTAACTTCAGTTTTAAGGTCTAAAACTGTTAAAATGAGTCAAATCTTTACCTTTGCTTATAGCATTTGTAGCACTTGGCAATTCTAAATTTTACCTGAAGAATTTAACATTGTGTTCTACTTTGTCATTGTTCTATGGAATCAACAATTAAATTGAGTTCTAGCAGCATCAGATAAATGGATCACTGGTGTCCAAGTTTAAGAAAGCAGTTAAGCGGTTTGTCAGAAAAGGCGTTCACTGGTAAAAGCTACTGTGAAGAGTGGGATCGTGCTGTGCTCGCTCTTGTTCTTGCATGTAGTAAAAGACAGTTCTTGCCCTGAGGAACTTGTGGCCTAAAGAAAGAATTGAGAAAAAGAGTAGCAAAGAAATCATCCTAGTAAATACTGTTACCATATACAAAGACTAACACATTTGTTTTTCTAGGAACCTGATAGAGAGACATGGTCTTTGTAGGACTTAAACTCTTAGAGACAGTTGATAGAGAACAAAGCATACTATTTCTGCTTTACAGAGGGGAACCGGCGCAAACCAATCAAATAATTTGTTCTTGAAACAGCACACAATTGCTGGCGTAGCTGGAACACAGCCCTGCTTTTGTGTGCTCCTGGCCTGTACCATAATCAGAAAATCTTCCCGTCCTTTCAGTTCTCTTTTCTGTTTGCTTGATTTGGGATTTAATATGCGACTGGTTTGGGAATTCTGTACTGTCCTGATATCATCAGTAAAGGTGTGTTAATTTTAAATGAAAACGACATTGTCATGCTTTATCTGTTCTCAATTCAACTATGCACTGAACATTTGCTTTACTTTAGGCATATGAGGAGTCCCACTGACTTCAGCAGATACTGAATTGGGGTCCTGATGTCTTTTTCTGACAGTAGCACAGAAGTTTGTGTTGTAGATAACATTAAATATGTCTGTGCACCCTGGATTTTTGGAACTATGTCAGTGAGAAAACAGGATTATCTTTTTTTTCCCCCTTCTCTTTCTGTTAGGATTTGACGAGTCTAGAACAAATGCTAATAAATTGCTCTAAAGCTCTTCCTGCCAACATCACTCAGATCCATGTCATTCCACCAACTCAGGAAGCATATTATGATCCCAATCTGGTAAGAAAAATTGATTTAAAGAGATGTTTGGTTTCTTTCTTGAGCATGTATTTACTGTGCTTGAAAAGCTTGTTTGATTTCTAGAAGGAAAGTATTCACAAAAATTTCTACTTGTGTGTACATGAAGTGTTACAAAATGAAAATTTTACAAGCTACTTTCTAACTTAAAAAGCCATTTAATTTCCTTCAAAACAAGAGAAAAGTTGAGATTTAGAACGTTGTTATATATGGGATTTAAAGTCATCCTTGTTAGGAAAATTCACTATTGTGAACCAAAGTGACAGTAAGGTCAATACATCTCTGACTAGAACTTCCTGATTGGTCTTTATCTGAATTATAACCCATGTATTTAAAAAAAAAAAAAAATCCAGAAAAACCCCAAACCATCAGATGGTCATTTTTGGAATGATTCTTCCTAATTTGAAGGCTTCCGACTAACTCCTTTTAACATGCAAAGATGGGCTGACAGGAGCCTCATGAAGTTCAGCAAGGAGAAGTGCAAAGTCCTGCACCTGGGCAGGAACGACCCCATACACCAGTCTATACTGGGAGCCATCCAGCTGGAAAGCAGCCTGGCAGAGAAGGACCTGGGGGAGGTCCTGGGGGAACACCAAGTTGAACATGAGCCAGCAGCGTGCCCTTGTCACAGATTTGGCTAATGGTACCTTTGGCTGCATTAGTCAAAGCATTGCCAGCAGGTCAAGGGAGGTGACCCTTCCTTTCTACTCAGCACTGGGGAGACCACACGTGAACTCCTGTGTCCGGTTCTGGGCTCCTCAGTGCAAGGGATACATGGACGTACTGGAGAGAGCCCAGTGAAGGGCTGTGAAGGTGATGAAGAGGCTGGAGTATTTCTCTTACAAGTAAAGGCTGAGAGAGCTGGGACTGTTTAGCCTAAAGAAGAGTAGTCTCAAGGGGGGGATCTCATGAGTGTATATAAATATCTGACAGGTGGGCACAAAGAAGATGGAGCCAGGCTCTTCTCAGCGGTGCTTAGTGACAGGACAAGAAACAATGGGCGCAAACTGAAAACGCAGGAGGTTCCCTCTGAACATCAGGAAACTTTTTAATAAAGTGAGGGTGAGCAAGCACTGTCGCAGGTTGCCCATTTGTGGGCAGTCTCCATACCTGGAGATATTAAAAAAAATCTGGATATAGTCCTGAGCAACTGGCACCAGGTGGCCCTGCGTGAGCAGAGGGGTTGGACCATATGAGCGCCCGAGGTCCCTTCCAACCTAAACCATTCTGTGATTCTCTGAAAATTGAGGTCTTGGGACTAGGTGTTCCTTAAGGATTTAAGTTCTTAATTTCTATTTTAGTGGTTAAATTCTCATTAAAACCTGCTGGAATTGAGGACTCTAGAATCTTTGGATCTGATACTAATACCTACATTTCTTGTACAATGAGAATTAATTCCTGCATCAGCTTATGCATTTGAAATAAATGTAGCCATGTACTTTGCTAAAATGATGACCTGATTTATAGCTTCAAACAAATACTGTATCAAAGTAAAAATAATTTTGATGAGTACAGATCATGAACTTTTGGGTAATAGAAGAGCATTATTGATCCCCAGCACATGGAAAACATAGTACAGAGATCTACAATGTCTATGTAGGTAAATGTATATGGACATTGACTATTTCTCTCTTTTTTTTTTTTTTTCCCTTCCTTTCATTTTAAAATATTTTCCTTGAAGTCTGAATTCCAGCAAAGTTCTATATAAAGCCATTCTTTCAGTCTGATCTGAAGAAATGGAAGTTTGGATTTGAGAATCTTATACAGTCTGAGGACATTACGTCCAATATAGCCTTATGTCATTTTGCCTCATTATGACTCTCAATTCAGTCTGCAAAATTCTGTGAAGTAAAAACTTTGAAGAGTAGTAGTAAAGGATGGCTGCTATGAATACGTTTTAAAAATAAGTCTCAGTGGTTGGGAACAAAATGTCAAATTACTTTAAGCTTTTTGGAGAGTTAGTAAAATATTACTAGTCTAAGTATTAATGCCTAATGTACTAATGTTATCAGTGCAAATAGCGACAAAATAAGAGTTTCTGTTTAGCAGAGAGGCCTAATTTATTTTTACTTCTGTTGTCTGCAACAGCTAAATGTCTTTGGATGAGTCTACTACTATAGAAATACTCCTTGAGATTTTATTTCCCAGAATTGTTTCATCATGGCTTGTGAGAGAAATAAGGCTTCATGTGTATCAGCTGTTCTGCAGAGTTTGCCTGGCCAGTATTACTGGTGGCCTCTACCAGAGGAATGTCAAAGACAGTTGTCAAATGAGCTGTAATTTCTGAATATTTTATTGAGGATGAAATCTGGAAGTTGCAATGTTTTTGTCAAAAATAATCTGTGTTTTTCATTCCAGGAGAGCAAAGCATATGCAGACCTTTCTAGCTGTAATATAAGTTTTCTACAAAGTACATCTTTATAACAGACTCTGTAATTTTCAGTAACCTATAATCTAAACAATGGTTTCTTCCAGCCTCCAGTAACAAAAAACCTAGTCACAAACTGCAAACCTGTGACTGACAGAATTCGTAAGGCGTACAAGGACAAAACCAAATACAGGTATGTTGTTATAGTCCTGTGAAAACCCATGCTAGGTTTTGTAAAGCAGTAAGAAGAGGTTTAAATATATACATGACCAAAGATTGTATGTGTATGTCAACAAATCTTAGCTCAATTTATTTTAACAGTGGAACTGAAGAAACTTACTGGCATCTACTTGTGTATCTGTGTGCAGAATGATGTGATTTTTTTTTTCATAGTTTCATATTTAGTAGACTAAATATTTCTGCTACGTGTGTCATCTGGGGCCAGATCCTAATTTGTTTTACAACAGTAAGCCAGAGTATCTTTAGGTGGTTGTGTAAGTTGACTTTGAGAGTGAGGGCAGTTGAAGTAGCATAAGAAGGAGGAAAGAGCCTGTTCTGTACCTAGGATGAAGCAGATTTACTTTTCTTCTACTGAAGCTTAGAAAACAAGAAAACAGAAAAAGCATTTTAGCCTTAACTACCTTGTAGTTTTCCTGCAAGGAGGAGGAGTAGCAGGGAGGGAGGGAGGGGCGCAAGAAAAAGGTTTCCATCCCGTTTTGGAAAGGGCAGGACAAACCATGATCATGAACACGGATTTGTTTGAATAATTCTATTTGCATGGATCTGCCTGAGATCAGGTTCTCTCAGGTCTGTGGTCTCTGAAACCTGCAGACCAGTTGTATGCCAGTGAGGCTGTTTGCTGGCGTGGGGCTTACAGCCTCGTCTCCTGTCCACTGCTTCCACCGCAGTGTTGGGCAGGGGAGGGTGGTGGGGAGTCTCTGACGTGGGCAGTTGCCCCAAGAGTGACTACAAAGTCGAGTAAAACTGTAGAATGAAAGGTGGTTACAGATGCTGCTTTGGGCAGCTTTTGGACATCATTATCCATTAATTCATAGCACCTCAAGTTGTGCTGTAAGCTTTATAAATCATTCCCTTCCCAGGAGAGTTTACGCTAAAACTGAAAAGCTGGCATAACAAATAAGATTGAAAAATGTTGGGGAGGGGACAGGGATTGGCTGTACTTAAAATGATTTATAGTAATATATTTATATCATTAGGATACATGCTGTTCTTTTGTTCTGTTGACCTTTAATAGTAAATAAATGTATTATTAATTTTGTGAACTTTTAAAATGGAGTAGGTTCTCAGGCGAGACTTCAAGGAGCTGGCAGGGTATTTTCTCATATCAAGATAAGACAGGTGAAAAATAAGTGTGGTACCTTCAGTAAGACTTAAACTGGCATGAAATGATCTTTCAAACATGAGATATCATTCAGAGACGATATGAATCTTGTGCATTTCATACAATTTTGTTTTAAAGTTATTGATTAGGTAGATGAGGAAGGATTTTGTATTTAAGGTGGTAGTTTTATATACTCTTCTGTAATTTTAAGATTTTTCTGGAGTTAGTGATTGGAAAATAAGAATGTGTTTTCTCATGTCTGAAGTGTAATTATAAATTAAATTCTGTGGCTGTTGGTTTTTTTTTTTAAATAGCATAGTGTTATGTCTGCTTTTGGATCAATTGTTACTTTTATGCCAAAACTTGTCGTTTATATACTTTGTATTAGAAATCAGTTCTTTGATTTATGGGTGGCTACTAGTAAATCTGTAGGAAAGTGGCTCTGTGCATTAGCTGAAAAATCAAAGTATATTGATAGAAAGCAAGTGGCAAATGCTAATGTTGGCCAGTCAGATTAGAAATGTTATTAAATAAAAGATTAATATTTATTGAACCTGACTTTAGGTTGTGTTATTAATGTATAAATATTATTTTAACAATAAGGTTTGAAATTATGGGAGAAGAGGAAATTGCCTTCAAAATGATTCGCACAAATGTTTCTCATGTAGTTGGTCAGCTGGATGACATACGAAAAAATCCCAGGTATCCTGTTTCTTGAATTTTTTTTTTTTTTTTAAAGTTTTGAGGTGGTTTTAATTTTCTGGTTCAACTGTTTAAACTGTGTGTTGAAAAAATAACTTATTGCCATGTATTTCTACACTTCGAGTGTAAGACCAAAATTAACCAAAAGTACTTCTGATTTTTTTCTATTTAACTGAAGCTAAGTGACTGCTCTCTCTGTTATGCTTGGGGTTATCTCATTAATTTCTGTTACATTTTTATATATCTAGAACCTTTGAAAACTTACAGATAAACTTCAGCTGGTTTTGAGGCTTTCATTTTTATGATTCTAGAGGACATGCAATTTATATTGCAGAGAATTTTATTTTAAAGGAAGAGCATTTCAGTCTGCTTTAGATAGCAATTTTAAAATAAAACTTAGGTGTGGATTGTTATGTAACAAAATCAGTTTTACATATCCATTATGCTTTCATGCTCTGTTACAACATGGCAAGAGGTTTAGTTTTTTTTGGTTGGGGGTTGGTTTTTTCTTTTTTAGGGTTTTGTTCGTTTGGGTTTTTTGTTTGATTGGAGCTTTGTAAATATTTGATGATAAACAATCCAAAGCTGGAAGGTAGTCTTCTGTTCCGCACCACTCTGCAGTGGTGAAAGGTTTACATACCCAACTCTGAGAGTACGCTCTGTAGTGTTGAGTTAGTCTCCTGAAAGGACTATGAGAGAATCGGGGAAAATAAATGTCCTGGAATACATTTCACAGCAACCACCTTGCAAAGCAAAGGATGCGGTATTTGAGGCTCAAGACTGAATCTGCTTCACAGAAGTATTTAACTGTAGTCTTGAGCCCATTGCATAAGACTGGGGTTTGAAAAGACGTGGTGACAGAATTTAATAGCTGTCTTAGAAGTGAGACAGTGCCTCCACCTGTCTCCTCTCCTTCCTTGCTCTCGGTTGCACGCTTTTATCTTGCATCTTGCTTCTGTCTTCAGAAAACTAGAGAGTTCTCTGCCAGTGTAATGAGTTTGGCCTCAAGGAGGGGATCTGACAGGTGTCAAAAAACAGAGCAAGGAGGAAAGCAAGACCCAGGTACCTTGAGCTGGAGAAAGTGAGACCTCCTCTCGCAGGTCCCAGCAAGCCATTAGGTAATCTCAGCTGCCTGTAAAGCTACACCATTATTTGCATTTCTAGATAAAGAGCAGGTTTGCACTTGCCTCTTACACTGTACTGCTTGTTAGGCCCTTCCTTCAGAAAGGGAAATGTTGGTCTTGAGACGTTTTGTAGCTATTGTTCCTCCTTACAAGACTGCCTTCTGTCCACCTAACACCTGCATTCCAGTTCCCACAATGACCCAGTTCAAAAGAAAAGTGGGCATCGCCCTAACTCATGCTGCTGCTTCCTCTTCCTTCTCCACATACTTGCATCTGCTAGTTTTGACTTCTTTTTTAAATGTAGGTATGATTTCAAGCCCTGTTAGGCCCAAGGAGGGCATGCAACATGAGTTTCTCACCTTCAGTGTTCAAGTTCATGCTTGCAGTCATTGGCTTCTTATCTTGAAGGGTGGTTGCTGATGTCAGACTTGATCTTCATGCTGTGTTGGTTGTGGTGTGAGTCTGCCTAATGGATTGAGGTCTTCTAGCAACTTAAAATGGAGCTGCCTATTCTATGGAGTGATTGAAGACTTAGATGAGGGATGCGTTTGAGTAAGGGTGTCTAGTCTGTTGTCTCAGGAACCTCAGCAGGCAAGATGGGGCAGGTGAGCTGATCTGTCTCAAACCTTCCCTAATTTTCATACGATGCACTGGAATGCTGTTATGGACTCAGCCTGAGACTCCATATATGCCTGCCCTTTTGGGGTTTTTTCCTCTTAAGCAATAATAGTGCACCAGATTGCTGGCTGGTTCATGAAGTGAGGTTGAGACAATTGCTTGAGCTGTATTCCTGCAAAGTATAGTGCAGTACTGTAGTCACATCTTGTTAGCAAAGGAGAGATGGCATGGATATGTAGGCATGCTGTTTTCTTCTCTTTGCCATGTTTTCCCTGCACAGAAAACAATAATTATACACAGACTCTAAAAAACAGGTATTCAGTGCCTCTCTTGGGATGAACTAAAAGTATTGTTTACGTACTGATCTGCCTAAAACGTTTGTCTTGCATCCTTAAGGAAAAGTGAGCCATAACTGTCTAGGCATTAATTCGGGAATATCCAAAATAATGACAGGTTTGTTTTCTTTTGGATGGATTTTTAAAACAGTCTTTCCATTTGAAACAGGTTAATGTCCTCATCCCTCCCACTTACTGTGCTTTAGTTTGCTGTATGTAGCAACCTCAGTCTGTAAACTGCATCTCTTTTGGGTGAAGCTAAACAGGGATATACAGTCCAGGAGTGCAGCTACTGCATTCCCAGGGCTAATGAGCTGCCAGTCCAAGGGACAAGGTCAGGGATAGTCGAGAACGAATGTCCAAAATACTTACAGTGTAGACATATGATTGTCATACCAGCTGCTTTGCATAGTATTACTTGATAGCGTGGACAAAGCCCGCTCATCTTTGAAGAGCAGAGGCCTATTTTGTCTCAGATGTAGCAATTCGAGTAACTGTTTATCCTCTGCAGGTAATTGTCTAGAGCAAGGTTACCAATTATGCCAGATTCAGTACAGACTGAGGAAAAGTGGTAATGCCCTCTGTAGGCCCATTCACATGCTCTAGAGTTCTGCTTATTTCCAGCCTCATCTAGGAAGCCTGAACTTTGCTCTTTGAAAGAACACACCATACTATAGAGAATACAGCTGACCAGAACTGCTTATTTAAAAAGGTTAGCAATTGCAAGGCGTATGTCACCAGATAGGATTTCTCCCACTGGGGAAAATGTAAGGGTCTTGTATCTCACAATATAAATAAAGCACATAACTTTGCCCATATGCGGGAAAGAGAATTTTTGTTGTCAAGCAGCAGGTCAGAGTGACCAAGGGTACATAGCAGCCTAGCACACTAGCCGCTGCTTTAGCTCCAATAACTTGCAGTAGCTTAGACAGTTGTGTGTTGAGAATATGAGAAATAAGATAAATAACTTTCTGCAAGAGGCATTATTGGGAGCATGCTTACTTGGTCCAATGATTTCCTTATAACTTCTATCCAGGTGGTGATTTTTTTTATTTTGGTTGATTATACAAGCTCAACTTTGGGAGTGTGATTCACTTCATGTCCTGCCCAATTTATATAGCATTTTCAGTAACTCACAGCCTGGGGACCAAGCTTTGCCTTCTTTTGTACAGTCTTGTATAGTTTTTATGTTGACTTTCTCTGAGAAGTGCAGCATACACAGTAAAAAAATAAATAATTTAGTTTGTGTCACTCCTACAGTGGAGCTCACTTTGTTATTTAAAGTACTTTACTCACGACAATTTATTTAAAACTATGAAGACCCTTACCCAAGCCGTAATGCTGGCCGCCTAACCTGCGGTCTGTCCAGCGGTGGGCTCTGGGATCACACATACCACTGCCCATTAGGTGGCAGCGTTATCTAAGTAGGAGTGAGAGACCTGCGGCTTGTCATTGGATTCCTGAGGCTTTGACTTGCTGTCAGCCTTGATGCTCTTAGAATTAACATCAAAATAATTTAAAATAAGGCAAAAATAAGGAAAGTGATTACCAGTATCAAATATATCAGTTTGGTTTTAAAAGGATACTGTATCTTGGTTTGCTAATACTTTTGCTATATTATTAAAGAAATATTCTAACAATGACTTCTTGTTTTCTAGAAAATTTGTTTGCTTAAATGACAATATCGATCACAATCATAAGGATGCTCAGACAGTGAAAGCAGTACTTAGGGATTTTTATGAATCGATGTTTCCCATACCTTCCCAATTTGAACTGCCAAGAGAATATCGGAATCGATTCCTTCACATGCATGAACTCCAAGAATGGTATGTTCCACAGGTTCTCTTCAAACTATTGTAGTGCGATAGTATATAATTGTAGAACATGTTGGTACAAGCCTTGACATCCCCCCCCACCCAGTATTGTCATGAAGGCATTAACAGTGAAAATAATGTAAAAATATTTGAATGGACTAAAATTTGAGGTTTGCAGGATTTGGGTTTTCCTGGTGCTTATAGTGATTAACATTTCATTCACTGGCCTTAATTTACTTCAAAGAAACAGCAGTGGCCTTTTTTAAACAAGTAATTCAGGACTTCTGGCTTTCTTTAAATGTTAAAAAAAAAAAAAAAGCCCCATTGCTTGGAACACCTTTTGCACAGGAGCAATATAAACTGTTACATTTCTCACTAAGTGATTTCTTTTTTGTCAGATAGCAATAATCAGCTGGATAATCACCAGAAAAGATGTGTCTGACTTTTACATAATGTGTGAAATTTTTACCTCTTGCCATTTTATATATAATAATTTCAGAAATTGGGGTAGTTGATTTGAGAATACAAGGAAAAGGTTGGTAGGTACAGTAATAAAAATGAGACAAGACAACTAGTAATTCTGTTGCTGATCCACAAATTATGAGAAATAGCTGTTAGTAAGGTAAGAGAAAATATTAGGAGGACTGTAGAAGGAATTGGAAGGATTGTAGGTGACAGAATAGACATGGATTGTAGTGCTACAAGCCCTGCTGTAGCAGTGGCAGGGGGAGCGGGGGGCAAACCCATTTCAGCGGTTAGCTGTAGAAATTTGGGCTGGAAGAGTAGACGTATTGTTGGCTCCCTTTTTGAGGACATCCATCAAGACATTGTTAGCTTCAAAAGACTCTTTATTTTGACTTGTTTGTAGCCAAAGCAGATTTCTACCAGGGTGGGTTAAAGCATGCTGAAGTGCTGGTGGCAGTCCATATTTCTCAAAATGTTTTACAGAATCATAGGACAGTTCAGGTTGGAAGGAACTTTGAAAGATCATCTGATCCTACATTTTATGGGAAGGGGAGCCTGGATGAGATTATGTAGCACCTTGTCCAGTCGTGTCTTGAAAACCTCTGGTGGTGGGGACTCCACCACATCCTTGGGGAGGTTGTTGCAGGGAATGATTGTTCTCACTGTAAATAATTTTCTTATATCAAGATGAAACCTCTCCCAGTCCAACTTGTACTTGTTGCCCCTCGTCCTCTCCATGTGGCTCTTTGTGAAGAGAGAGCCTCTGTCCCCTTTCTAGCCACCCTTTACAGACTGGAAAAAACTTTCTTTTCCTGTTACATGGAAACTCTTTTAGAGTATCTATATTTGATTTACAATATATGAAGCTGATTTTCTGTTTCCTTCTTTCTTTGTGCAGGAGGGCATATAGAGACAAGCTCAAATTCTGGACCCATTGTGTTCTAGTAACACTTATTGTATTTACAGTCATCTCATTTTTTGCTGAACAGGTAAAAATATCTTGTTATCAAATCTATAGCACTTAGTATATTGCTTTATCTTCAGCATAACATAAAGATGGATTTTTTTTAAAATTGGTTTTGAGGAGTAGGTAGGATTTTTCCCTCATAAAGGTAGTAAAGATGTTACATGACTAATAGTTAGGTTGTTTCAATTTTTAAGTCATCATGTTGAGATTCCTTGAGAAGAGTCATATAGGCGGAAGGAGAGTGGTATTCCCTTTTCAGGTGCCTTGTGACTGTCAGGTCCATCATCAGTGTGCTAAATTTGGATGCTCAAAATCAGTAATTCTTTTTGAAATTCTTGGTCTATTAACACACATGTTGGTAAAAGTACAAAGCAAGTTAACAGGAAGAAAATTTAAGGAATTAGCAATACTCTAGTCCTGAAGAGAATCTTAAGGTATTTAGAGGCCTTATCTAAATCTCATCCCCTCAGTAATTGCAGACTCCTATTGAATTCAAAAGGTTTTGAATCCAACTCGAAGGGAAAAAAAAAATGCTCCACTCTGCAAGCATAAAATGGCTTTCTTGAACATGATTGATCCTGCTAAACTTAGAGGGAGTCAATGGAACAAATCATATGGGTAATTCTTTGCAGGTTGGGGCCTTAAGTAACACTTTCCGTGGTCTGATGAAGAGGGTGTAATTCTTGAAAGGTTGGCTTTTGATTATTATTTTTTTCCCACCTGTAACTTTTGCATGAATCTTTCCCTTGATTTTCAGCCTTTTGTATGTATTAGAAAACTCGCCCTCCATTAGTTAACTTGGTTTTGGAAGGGGGTACTCAACTCAGTAGTACAGCTAGGTATATAAATACTGTTCTGAGATGCCAGCTTTGTGTTGATCTTCTAGAAACTGAATGTAGCCTGGTGTTATTAATGTAAATACAAAAATTAACTTTCAAATAATCAGAATATAAGCATACTGTGTTTTTCACTTTCTGCGCTTATTCTGGTTATTGAGAAGTCCAGTGGAAACGTGCACTCCTAATAGATGAATTTGAGTAAATAACTTTCTTCCTGTGCAGTGGGGGGGGAAAAAAAAAAAGACGACATTGATTTAATTGCCATGGATGGTAATTTGTAGTTTCTAGGATTAAAGCCTGACCAGCTGTGCACCACTAGCCCAGCAGAGAACTACAATGTTGTATTTTTTTCTCTCCTCAGCTAATTGCACTTAAACGAAAGATTTTTCCACGGCGAAGGATCCAAAAGGAAGTTGGTCATGAACGAATCAAAGTGTAGAAGAGCTTTATTTTGGAGATCAGTCTACCTCAAGATGTGATAAGCATTTAAAAATCTGTCTCATAAGTGTCTTACGGTTTGACATTTAACTGCATTGATATGAAGAAAAAATGATGCATATACAGTTAGAATGTCTGCAGTACTCTTCATGATATACAAGCTGTTGGAGCTGTGACAAAGTGAAACAACAACAACAAATAATTGCAGGAAACCTGTACAGAAGCAGTTTTCAACAGATCTTACTTTACAACTGTTAGTTCGTGGCCATGTTATCCTTTTTTATAAAAAGGGTTACCTAAAGAAATGTAACTGCATTTATTGCAGTGGATATTGCCAACTAGATAAAATGTTGGAAGGCAAAGTTGTTTGGGATCAGCTTATCAGGTCCTTGATCTTGCATTCCAAAACATTTTGCAAATTTCTGTCATTGCTGCTTTTTTTTTAGCCCTACGGGAAAATCAAGAATTATGTAACTTGTCATTTAGATTAGGTATAAATTGATTGATGTTGACATTCTTTAAAGCATAGTGACAATTAAGCCCCCTATTTGTACTATTTAACTGGGATTTGGAAGAAATGTATGCTAATAAAAAGAGACACAGTAACAGAACTACTAATGGTTATTCGAAAGATACTTGCTATATGGTATATTCCAAAGTATAAAATGGTGTTATTTCTTGGCTTGATTACAAAGAGAGGGTTGTAATCAAATGAAAATGATCAAGGTATAGTATTTTACAAGCATTGTAAATATAAAAGCAAAAGTGCCTCTCTATATGAATGGGTAACAAACTGTTTTAATGTAGCAATGTATGGGAGCAGTGTTTCACTTCAGAAAACAATATTTGTACTGACATATGAAGCTTTCGTCTTTTTAAATTTATCAGGGTTTGGCCCTGTGTTCTGCTGAGGCATCAGATTAGTACTGTCTTTTGTGGGAAAGGATACTGAATCTTTTCAAGCAGAAATTTTTGGTGGTGTATCTTCAGTTCATTGTATTAGCAGTATTCAAAAAAAGCATTAATTTTTTGTAATCAAATGATGTACAAAATGTATGTGCATATGTATTGTAAGATACTTGGTTTGCTTTGAAAATAACTAAAATGTGATAAATGTTCTGTCTCTTTCTGTTTTAAGGTAAACCAAAACTCTCACCCATTTTTATAAATTAGCCACTACTGTGTACGAATCCTTGTGTTAAAAGCTCTTATTTTTTCTCTTAAAAAACTTTTAACAGTAGTAATTTTAATTTGAAGCATGAATGGATTCTCAAAGTAGAATCAAAGAAAATGCAAGCACTTTTCATTATTAAGGTTGTATTTCATGCTATATATATATATATTATGCTGAAATGTTAGAATGTAGGTAGTTTACAGTACTTAAGACTAGCCAAAAATGAGACATTGCAAGAAATAAAAGGAAGCTTTGATAGCTTCTCACACATCAGACTATTATTAGGTAGAATCAAGTTTGACAAGGATCTGTTTTTTTAAAAATTATATTTGGCATTCTAGTCAAAATAGTTGGAAAAACTTGCTTGAAACTTTAAGGCAGTTTTTCTGCTGAAGCTATGTATAAACAAACAGATCACATATGTAGCTCAGCTGGCATTGCAATTTCTTTTTCTTTAAGCAAAGTTTTTAAGGTAAATTCATGCCATTTTGTTTCATTACAGCAATAAGAGCCCAAAAGATGTAGCATAAACTTACTGAGAAGTGCTCATTGAAAATCACTGTTAAAATCTTTGTGCACAATACTTGGAAAAAAGTGAAGCAGGACTGTTGTTGTGCCTATCTGGCCACTCACTCCTGCCAGTAGGAAGGAACTGGAAAAGTAAAAGTGAGAAAATCTTGTGGGTCAAGATAAAGCCAGTTTCAGAAGTGAAGGGGGGCCCGGGGGAAGAAACACAAAATGAAGTGCTGCAAAGGGCGATAGTGAGCAGACCCATTCGCAGCTGCTCTCTGAGCAACGGCCACCTTGGAAAGACCAACCCCCAGCTCCCATTGCAGAGCCTGATGTTGCAGGGTATGGAGTATCTCCTTGGTCAGTTCGTCTCAGGTGTCCCAGCTATGTCCTCCCTCCCACACCCCGCTCCTGGCTGGGGGGGAGCGGTGGGCAGAGCAGGGCCTGGGGGCGCGCCGGCCCTGCTCCACCACACCCTGCCCAGCCTGCTGGGTCGGGCACTACCAGAGATGGTTTGGGTGCCATTAGGGAATGCATGCAGGGTATGGAGTATCTCCTTGGTCAGTTCGTCTCAGGTGTCCCAGCTATGTCCTCCCTCCCACACCCCGCTCCTGGCTGGGGGGGAGCGGTGGGCAGAGCAGGGCCTGGGGGCGCGCCGGCCCTGCTCCACCACACCCTGCCCAGCCTGCTGGGTCGGGCACTACCAGAGATGGTTTGGGTGCCATTAGGGAATGCAGCGCCCTGGGGGCTGCTGTGAGGGGAGTTAACTCCACCCCACCCCGACCCAGTGAAAACTTAAACCTAGTTAAGGAAATACTAAGTAAAACTTCTCAAATGGTGGTGGTTAGTGAGAACATTGAAAATTGAAACACTGTTAGGATTTTTTAATTTAGATTTTGTATTTTGTCTTCATAAGTAAAGAGCAAAATACCTTAACTGGCTGAGGACAGAAGACCCTTTGAGAACAGCAGAAAAATCTGAAATGTAAAACGTGTAGTTTGCAGTATTAATCTGACCAGAGAAACAGTGCCTGTTCGCATTGATTCAGAGGGGAAAAAATCCTCCCTCAGCATCATGCTGCTACGAACACATCTGGTGTCTACGAACACCAGAACCTATTTTGCAGACTTTTTGTTGTCTGGGTGAGAAATCAAAGTCATTTCTATTTAAAAAAAAAAAAAAAAAAAAAAAAAAAGTGAGTGAATTTGAAATTACTTTAATCCTGAATCCTGAGGACGTGCCCGGCCTGGACCACAAGCAGCGCTCCTGAGTGTCCTGTGGGGATGTTACTGCGCATGCGCCCCCTCCCTTTTGTGCGGTTCGCCCTGTTTCCCGCCTTTTCCGTCTGGGGTGGGAGTCGCCCGGGCGGGGCCGTGTCCCTTCATCGCGGTCTGCCTGCCTCCCCCGGGAGAGGCGCGGGGGTGCCGGAGCAAGCGTGAGGGGTTTGGGACCGAGCGGTGTTCCCTCTGCCTGCGGGAGGGCGTGAGGTGCTGTCTCCCTGCCGCTGGTGGGTCCCCTCTGAGGCGGCGACGGCCGTGGCGGGTGCTGT
>KL260326.1:45786-72604 GCA_000699545.1 Podiceps cristatus
GGTGAGGCGGTGGGAGTGCAGAAGGGGCCATCGCAGGGCAGAGGGTGAGGCATGAAAGGCGTTTGGGTAGAAAGTAAGGAGCCTTTGACACCCCAGTGGCTTCCCCACCGAAATGTGGTGATGATGAGGTGTGGGCCCAAATCTCCCTTGCTGCTCTGAGGTAGAAACAGATGGGCCCCCACGGTGAAAAGTTCCACAGATAGTGGTTTATTTCACATCTTTTGGGCAGGATGAAAAAGGAGGCAAGTTTCTCTGAGAAAAATGTTGAATACACAACTATGGATTGAAAGTAACTTGATTTGGCTAAAGCAGGTAGCTACACAGGATGGGTGAAGGCTGTATGGGGTTGTGAGGTGGCAAGATAGTTTCACGGTGTCTGGAGGGATTTTTGAGTTCTGCTTTGTATACTGATTTTTCAGTACAAGGAAAAGTGCCTGTATGTGAGATACAATACATGCTTCCAGTTGAAGCGCTTTTGTTTGGCAGCACAATGAGACATGCACAGTCAGATGCTGCACCAGTACTTTCCTCCTTGCATCATGTTTTCAACAGCCGCAGTAGTTGAAAGGCCGAATGAGTCTTGGAAATTTTCTCGTTTGACAATGATTTTAACGCAGGAGCTTTTGATTGTCCAATTAATAATTTAAAGAGGTTTTGCTTTTGTTTTTCAAGAAACTTCTTCATAGAAGAAAAGTCTTCATACTATACAGAGAAGCATCAACTACAGAAAAAGCTAGGTATTAAAAAGAAGTTTTCCTTACTAGCTTACTGTGATCACGTTGTATATATCCATGTAATATGTGGTTAAAACCTCATGTTCATAGTTATGGACAACTAATTCAAAAAGCAGAAATGGGAAACTCAGGTGTGTGAGACAGCTATTAATACTGGGGGGACTTCAGTCCTGGAAATTCAAAAGATCTTTACTGGAGTTCTCAGTTTCAGTGTGTCAACTTAATTTTCAGGTCTATCTTTGCCCTGGCTTGTGGAAAACCTATTGATATGTCTAGCTGTGTTGAATTGCTTCTAGAATGAGAAGTTTATCCACTGCTGAGTCATGTCTTGCTAGTTTGGAAAACAGGGTACTTGCAACTGAAACTTTTTCAATGTGTTTCTATCGTCCAAGTAATCCTATTATTTTTTGAAGGATTTTTAAAAGTATATGTTATGTGACACTTTTAACTTGAAATGCTTTATAGCTCTTGCTAGATAACAAATATTTCAGCGAGGATTCAGTAGCTTGCTATTTCCTGTTGTATATTATTTCTGTTGTTGATAAAGTGCTAAGGAAAAAATGATTTTATCACTCGTGCATTTAATGATTACAACTATGCTCTTTTCTTTTAAATAGTTAATTTACTCCTTGAGTATTTATAAAAATACACAGAATATATTAAAAATAGTATTACTAAAGTAATGAATATATATTTTTTTAAAAGGGCAGTGTACTTGTAAAACATTTACAAATACGGAAACTGCGGTAGTTACATTACAGAATGCAGATGCATAATATTATAAATGAAGATAATTCAGAAAGTGAAAGTTGCCCAGGATGTTTTAGAAATGGCGCATGTGTGTATATATCCATCTCTCTAGTGTGGGATGGCTTGTAGAATAAGATTATTCTTTATGGTTTATCATATCTGTATTTTGCAAAATAGAATATTGGTATAGCTTTTTGGGAATGGAGTACTGGATATGACAAAATACATAATAAACAACATGGAAGCCAAGCAGCCAGGCACTTTACGAAAGTGCATAATTTACTTCCTCTTTTTTTTTTTTTTTTTTTTTTTTTTTTAGCAGAATCAAGTATTTTCCTGCTAGACGTGGTATTTATTTTTTTTTTTACCCTTTTTTAAAAACACAACTGATGGGTAATCCTGTGGATTACCTCAAAAGTAAAACAGTTTGACTGCTTGAATATTCTTACAGGTGGAGACTGTTACAAGGGTGTCCATAACAGTTCAATGTAAGCATGAAAGCATAGTTATCTTCAAATTATTGTGGGGAAAGTTATGTAGCAAATACAACATGCTGTTTCAGTAAGAAGAAAATCTCATTATGGCACCAACGGGAAGAAAGCATGGAGGAAAAGCTGGTAAACCACCGCAGGAAGAACAAGCCATACCTGCCTATGACTTTCAGGAGGAAAGAAAAGAGCTGAGTGGATCAGAGGAAGATATTAGAGAAGGTGCTTGTATGCCTTTTTTTTTTTTTTTTTTTTTTTTTTTTTTAAACAGGACGATTATATTTCTGATGATGAACAAAAAGGCACTTTCATGTTAGTGAGTGACTATGGTTCATAATGTTTGTGACAGCTAGCCTCCTACTGTATAATTTTGATTGGTTAGAGAAGATGATAGAATAGCTCTGTATAGGGCACTACTATGTCTTAAAACTATAGGTGGAGTCTTTAGTAGAGTAGGATTTTGTTACATGATTTTGTTGCCTTATTTTAGTGCTGTATCCTTCTCTCACCTGGCTGCATACAACATTCTGAGAGCAGGATAGAACAGAAGAAGAGCTCTGCTTGTATGGAGTGCTGAGTTGGGTAGGGTAGTTGGAGTCTGAATGCTGGCAGGGTTATGAGTACTTCAGGAAGAACCTGAACTGAAGAACAGAAAGAGGAAGAAGCAGAGAAAGCAGAGGAGAAAAGTCAACCAAGGCCTTGTTTAATTTTGAGGGAGTGTCATAAAAAAGTGGACTTCTTTGCTTAAATATGCAGTTCTCATTCATCACACGAATAGTTTTTTTGTAAAGTTTGATGTAACTCCCATTTCTGGATTTTTGTCTTTCAGCAGTTCTGTCTGAGTTTGTTTCTCCTAATTTCTTCATTTGTTCAGAATAAATTCCACCCCACCTCCCCCCCCACCCCCTGTTAACAGAAATGTGACAGTCAAGGATTCTTATTTTTTGGAAAGAACCCAAATATCTGTTTGTGATTTTGCTTTTTTAAAGGTCAGAGTACACAATCTCAGTACTTATTTTACAGTAAAATGAAATTCTTACAGATGGAGCTTTTTTCAATTTTTAGATTATTTTTACCTGATAATTGTTACATTGTGAGTTGGGAGTAATTGTGTAGTAGTGGACAGAGAAACTAAACCTGGTTGAGACTAGCCTAGAGGAACTCAAGCTCAAATCTAGCACTGCAGAATAATTCACCACCATCTGTCAACTCCAGATTCAAAGTTTTAGGAGCTGTATGTGTAATGGATGGGATCTGAGACCCATGAGACACTTTCAGAGAAGAGCCATACTGAAAAGTAATGACACTTTTAGTAACTCACAACCCCACAAAATACTAAGATATTTTTGTAAATATTTTTGAAATTTTTATGAAGGTGAAACACCAGTAATGGACAAGCATGGAAAGAAAAGACCTTTGGTGACTACTCATGTGGTTCCAGATGATGTGGGGTAAGGCTAGGATTTTTTTTCCCCTCAAAATAAGCAAGTCTTAAATAGATACTGATTTCAGTTATTCACTATACTTGTTTTGCTTGGAGGTGTTGTGGTTTGGTGTGTTTGTTTGTTTTTTTTTTTTTTTAGTATTTGATTCAAATATCAGGTGAGAGATAATACAATAGTTGTAGGTAAAAAGAGAAAATACAACGTTTAAAAATGAGTAATTCTGCAGTTTCTTTGTAGGTTCTTTTGAATATCCATAAAAAATGGATATATTTGTGTGAGTTCTTAAAATTCTTCTTTCTTTCAAAATATGATTTCAATTTTATCCTAAATTGTTGATAATTTCATTATGTTTTTCCCTCTGATCTTAGTTGCTTGAAGATATTAACAGTAAATAATCCAACTATTGCACAAAAAATAAATTCTTTTTACAAATAATTCTTATGAAATTCAATATTTATGGGAAATGGAAATGTAGTAAAGTGTATGTTGACATAGTTTGTTGCAAGATTATAGCTGTTGAGTTGAAGATACTCCCCCCCCCCCCCCCATTTAACTCTTCAAAAGAGAAAGTGATATCCTGTGGAGAAGAGGATATAAAACCAAGATAAACATTTTCTTTACCAACCATGTCCCTTTTTGGACTTGTCAGCTATTGTACCACTGCTTTACACAATGGAGTTAGCATCTTAAAAGTTTTGTAAAAACCACCTTTACATTGTCTTTATATTTGTCTTTGTCTTAATTTTTTTCTTACTATGCCAGTCATGCTAACTGTGATGGACTTGTTTTCATTTGATGTTTGTTTTCTTTTTGTCCTCACCCAGGACCCTTTAAATGCCTAATAGAATTTTAAGCATAAATAAGAGGTCTTATTCTAAAGTCAGAAAACAGACAAATAGAAGTTTTAAACACTATTTTGTAGGGGTGAAGTACAGAATATGCTGGAAAGATTTGGAGGTAAGTACATTTACATTGTAATAAAAAACTATTCAAGTTTAAGTTGCACAATTGGCAGTGGTTTCTTACTGTAAAGTAACTCAAGATTTACATAAAAGGACCAGTCTTCATAGCATTTTTCAGCATTGCTGAAAAAAGTTTTCAGAAAGAAAGGTACAATACATCTAAGTAGAGCAAAGAGAAAGAAGAGAAGGGAATAACTGCATTTAAAGTGAGATGTATGTATTAATGTAGGTAATTACAAAGGAAAAAGAGAAAGAGGCACGAGTGCTTTTGATTATCAATTCCACTTTTAAGATGGGGTAGTCATACTGTAGAGAAGAAGGACAACCTGAGTTAGCTGCTGTTTTGACTCATTTTTTTGTTACAATGACATAGAAGAGACTGGGGATTGCAAGACTTAAGTAAAAAATTAGGGGCATGTAAATGTTAATATAAGCAGCTAAATAGAACAAGTAGTTCTAATTCTAGACAAGGAATTTTGGAAGTAGATTGTAGTTGTGATACAGAATGAGCTACAGAGTAGTATTGTCCTGGTTTCAGCCAGGATGGAGCTAGATTTTGTCTGCAGCAGATCCTGTGTTTTGGAGTTGGTATGTGAAACAAGGTGACAGCACGCTGCTGCTGTTCGCTGCTGCCGAATGATCAGGACATCTTGCAGTTTCCTAAGTTTTGCTAACGAGCAGGTTCAGACACTTGGGAGGGCACAGCCAGAATAGTTGATCTAAACAGGCCAAAGGGAGTGTTCCATACCATAGACGGCATGGCCGGTGTGAGTGAGGGTCAGCCATTGCCCTCACCCCTCTTTTGCCTTTTTGCCTTTTAGCCCTTTTCTCTTTTGCCTTGTTGCCCTTGCCCTTTCCTTCAGGTTCAGGTCCCTTGTTCGGTTCGCTTTCTGTTCATGTTCCCTTTTTGTTATCTTACTATTTTTTTTTTACTTTGTTCAGGCCTGTGTGTTCGTCTGTCTGTTCCCTCGCACTCTCTCTGGAACTTGCTGTTCTGGGGGAGCTGTGGAGGGAATATCCCTGCTCCCTGGCTGCTGCTCGGGACGGGCTGTATCAGTCCTTGGGTGGTGAGAAATTGTGCATTGTTCATTTTATATATTCTATTACCCTTTTACGTTATTATTATTATTAGTAATATATTTTTATCTTTTCATTTGCTGGCTTTGTAGAGTGTTTTTATCTCAACCCGCGAGCGCTCTCTCTCTCTCCATTTCTCCTCCTCACCCCACCGGGGATGGGAGGAGTGAGTGAGTGACTGCGTGGTCCGGTTACCGTTTGGGGTTAAACCACGACAAGTATGTACTCCACACCTTCAGAAATCTAGAGGACAGGAAATCGATAGAAAATATTATTTCAGCAGTCAGGAAGAAGAGTACAAGTTTCTAGAAGGGCTACAGAATGAGGTTAAATAATGCCATTCATCTAGTGATGAGAGTTTTAAGCATGTCACCTAATTGGATTTTGTTTAGTCATAATCAGATCCTCAGATGGCTTAACTTACAGATAAATTTCAAGCTGAATTCTAGATAGCTGATGAGTTAAGAGAAAAAAACCACATTTCTCTTGTAAAGAATTTATAATATAATACACATCACAGTGAAACAAATCATCAAAAAGCCTTGGAAGGAAGAGAAATCATCTTAATGCCAGTATTACATACTCAATAGCTGGTTGATACTTTCATTGTATGTATAAGAAAATGCTGTACACAGTTACTACTTGCATGTAAATCTTAAGGTGAAAGAGGAATTCAAGGAACTCTTTAATCCATGAATTAAGACTTTTTGCTGTTAAGGTGTGCATTAGAATGCTATTGTAGATCTAGCAATGCTGATAGGAGGAGGATTTTGATATTAAAAAACTAGGATTGCTTGTTATTGAAGACTCAAAAATAGGACACAAGGAAAGAAAATGAATGGATCAGAGAGAGGATGCTGTCTGCTCAAAAATAATAGGTTTGGCATTAGCAGGGGCAGATGCTTCAGCAAATTAGAGAGGTTTGACAGATGTTTCCTGAAGTCTACAATGAGAAGGAATAGACATTGCTGTATTATTCATAGAATTGTAGGGGTTGGAAGGGACCTCGAGAGATCATCGGGTCCAACTCCCCTGCCAAAGCAGGCTCCCTAGGACATATCACTGAGATAGGCGTCCAGGCGGGTCTTGAATATCTCCAGTGAAGGAGACTCCACCACCTCCCTGGGCAGCCTATTCCAGTGCTCTGTCACCCTCACTGTGAAGAATTTTTTCTGCATGTTGGTGCGGAACTTCCTGTGTTCCAGCTTGCAGCCATTGCCCCTTGTCCTATCCCCACAGACCACTGAAAAGGGGCTGGCTGATTCCCCCTGCATCCCCTGCTTCAGGTAATTATAAACTTTAATTAGGTCCCCCCTTAGTCTTCTCTTCTCAAGGCTGAACAGTCCCAACTTACTCAGCCTTTCCTCATAGGGGAGATGCTCCAGGCCCTTAATCATCTTCAGTAACCTTAAGCTGTGACTTTGTTAAATCTCAAAATGTAAATTAAAGTGAAACAAACATATTAACTTGAATATTTTTTAAAAAGAAGTCTCTCTGAAGTAGGAAAAATTGTCATCCATTCAATATGTTCACAGTGATAGTAATCACATACTACCTTTATTTCTAAAATCAAAGTAATTTGAATGTTAGTCTGAAATGTGTAATTAAAAAAAAAAAAAAGTGTCCACGTAACTAAATTCGTTGGAGGTCTGGAAACTCTGAGCTGGCACTGGTCATGCAGCTAAACTAAGGAGGATTTTGATGGTGTGACTAAAGCATCATTAGATACTAGAGAAAAGAGCAGTCAGGTTTGTGCAAAGTATCTCTAGCTTTGAATGGAGAGTTTACAGACTGAGATGTCCAAATGCAATGTTTGGAGATACGCAGTGTGAACTGATTGGACAGGGCTGCTAGTGTTTCAAGCATATATGTACCATTATTGTATGGTTGGTATGTTAGACCAGAATAACCAGTAGGTGAACGCATAAGGAACCGATTTCGATGTACATAACGGAAGCACTGCAGCTACCCAGAGTTCAAAGCGGTGGACGGTTTCAGTTCACTCTGTGTGTCTGCTGAGAGCCAGTCTGACATGGTACCCACTGCTGTCCTGACCAGAAGGGAAGAAGCTGAAGCAGAGTCACGTCATGGTAGGCCCTGTTTGGTCTGGCCCCTGAGAGAGGTGGGACTCCAGGCAGATTCTAGAGTAGCTGGTGGGGCCTGGCAATGAGTAGCTGCAACTCCAGAGGCCTGGTTTTGGTTAGGGTATGTGGGGGCCTTGGGGAAGGAGCACACACACCACTGCCAACAGCAGGTTGAGGGACACTTAACACAGCAGCCAGGACCCCAGGTCACCTTGTCTTTTCATTAGAACACACCTCATTTGCTTCTCCAAAGTGTAACTCATCAGCATTGTTAATACAATGTATCTCAGTATCTTTAATTTCTAAATATTCTCTAATTTTTAGCTGACATTAACAAGGCTCTCTTAGCTAAGAAGAAAAGATTAGAAATGTATACAAAAGCCTCACTCAAGACCAGTAACCAGAAGATTGAACATGTTTGGAAAACACAGCAGGAGCAAAGGTAACATTTACCCTTGTTTTTCAAACCTGTGAAATCAAATTCCCTTTTGTGTCACAGCATGGATAGTTAGACCATCTTCTTGCAGTTAAATAGCAAGTAGTACATTTACTAGTTAAATCCCTGCTCAGGCCATCTGTTTCTGTGGCCTCCCGTTGTGTCTACTTGGTTAAATTGACTAATAGTTTAGCATAGTGCTTTCTCTTTTGAATGGAGAAACTTAGATTTGGAATTTTGAGAGCAAGGTACCTTAAAGAGATGGTTTTATCTTTATTTTTGTCTTTTAAACTAATATTTTTATTTTTTCTCCTTCAGTTGGAATTTTCTGTTTCTACTTGAAAACTGAAAGATGTTCAGCAGAATTTTGATACCATTCTGGTTAAGAAAGAAAATAATTTTCCTTTTCACATTGTAAATAATTTTCACCCTACATAACATTCCTCTCTCCTCTTAAGGCATGTTTAATTACTACAGCTAATACTACAAGTAAAGCAAACTGAAAAATAGGACAAATAAGAAATGGAAGTCGGCAATACTTGTAACTGTCTTGGTGTTTTTTATATATATATAAATAAAAATACATATATATATTTGAAACTCCCATTGACAAAATTTAAGTTTACATAAATTACAACATAATGAACTAATGATTGAGCTAATCAATTTTTCATTATAAGCCCCTTCTGTTAAAGCTGCGATCTGTAGTTGGGTTAGAAAAACATAGTAAATCTCAGAAACCTTACACCATTAGGAAGAAAATGTGTTGTAGTTTTATTTTAACCCAAGTTTTGTATATGAGTGCTGTCTCCTTACACTCAGAAAGTGTGTATATGGATATGTGTTCAGTTTTTCAAAACATAACAGTATTCAATTAGGGCAAGATGTCAAAATAACCTGCTGCTTTATCTATGCCAGCTGCTTTTATTCTACTCCATCTATCTGTGTGTCGAACCGTAACTCTCCTTGTAATTCTTTGTAGCATGTGTCATACTAATGGCTAGTGCCTCTTTACAGGCAGAAGCTCAATCACGAGTTCTCCCAGCAGTTCCTGACTTTATTTCAGCAATGGGATGTAGATGTGCAGAAAGCAGAGGAGCAGGAAGAAAAACTAGCGGTGGGTTTCCAGAATGGCATGTATTTCATGTATGACATGTATTTCATACTGGGGGGGGCGGGGCAGAATATTGTTGGTTAGACACTCAAGAAATGTAAAAACACTTCATGTAGTTTAAACAAAAATACGGTTGTTTGCCTCAATTAAAAAATTTCATTCAAGTTTGGTGGCTCTCAAATTGTAAATGTTTAAGTTTAGGGATATATTTTAAAGTGAAGAGGGGTGCATTTATAAACTTTATGGCACGTTTATAAATGGCAGTAAGTGATGCCCTAGGCCAGCACATGGCTTGAGAAAAGCCGAGACCATTTATGGAAAAGAAAGATGTGTGCTGTTTCTGTGCATCTGTCTTTGGGTTCAGGGAACAAAGGAGTAAAGGAAAGCAGTTGTCTTAGCATGCATTGCTTAAAAATATGCCTGTATATAATAAACGTATCAGAATTTGATCATTGAAAGCGGGGATAGGAGCTATACAATGGATTGTAATCACATGATGTTGTTGTATTTGTACTCTCAACCCATTTGCAAGTTTTCCTTTTCCCTAGGCAGCACACTTCCCTGGGATGCCCTGGAGAACTGTGTTGGATAGCAATCCTCAAGGATCTCTTATGAGTAATTCAAATTGGAAGGGACCTCAGAAGGTGACTCAGGGCTTAATCCAGTCTTCAGTCCTTCTTTCATTATTAAGAACAAGTATAACTCTCCAGGCAGAGATCTAGATTACATGACCCAGATTTCCAGTGAAGGCAGATTTTCTGATAAATGACATTAGGGCTTTTGGTTAACATGATTATGTTTTTCTTTTGCTTCTGCTTCAGAATATGTTTCGTCAGCAACAAAAAGTTTTTCAGCAGGCAAGAATAGTTCAAAGTCAGAGACTGAAAACCATTAAGCAGCTCTATGAGCAATTCTTAAAGGTACAGTAAACTTTCTTCTTAGAAGGCAGCTGATCCTTATTATATCACTTAAGAAAGCTGTAGTAATTCAGCCTTTACGAAATACAGAGATTTGAAGCACATTTAAGGAAAATAACAGCCTTGCATGATATTCATGTTAGTATCTTTCCCTTATTTGTTACGAACATGGCTTGTTCTCTCTATACATGCATATACATTGCATCTGTTTAATAAATTATTTAGTTAAATGTGTTCTTGCAGGGATCTGATTGGCTTGCATGTTTCAAATATTTAACCATAACCCTCAGAGTATACTTTCTAGACAGAACACAGTTCTGTACCTCTTTAAAGGTTATACAGGTCAGTTAAATCATGAGGATTTTGTCTTTAATTGTTCCCTTATATTTTTTGTATGTTATTTTAAAAAAGTGAAACTTGACAATCTGCTAAAAATACATCATGGGCAGCAATTTACTGCTTTTATTACTGCTGGCCGGTGCATCCGCCATAATGAGAATTACACACCATTTTTATTCTGTCGTTAACCTTTCTAGCTCTTGCTGTTTCATGTAAGGAAGGTGACCCTTAAAGAAAATCAATTGCAATTCCTTTAAAATTGCCCAGTTAAAACTCCCTTCATCTCTTCCTAAGCAACATTCATTAGAAAGGGTTTTCCTTTCTGTTACCTGCTATTCAAGGTAAGCATTCACTAAAATGTCAAACGGAAGAGTCTCACGGAAACAATGATTTATGGTGAAAACCGGCCCAGCTGGATGGTTATGTAATCACTCCTGTTTAACTTCCCTGTTTTTTTTATGCATAATTTTTGTATTTGCTGTCAGTCCCTATCCCACTATTTTTTTTGGACAGTGCTTCCAGACATACTGTATTTTAAACACTTGATTTAAACAGTCTACTGTGGTGCGTTTTGTTTGGTTTTGAACGAAGTACCTAACACACTAGACAGCAAACAGAAAATGATTATGAGTTTAACTACTCAAAAAACTTGACTTTAACTTGACTCAGATAAAAGAAGGGTTTCCCCATCATTTTATACTAAGAACAAAACACTTTATTCCCAGAATTTCCTTCCCCCACTGTTTTTCTAAGGTATTAGAAATCTAAACTATGAGAAAAATGAAAGTACCCTAAATGATTGGTTTTGTAATGAACACAGAGGCACTTTACCATAGAAACACTGAAGGGCTGAGGTTGGAAGGGGCCCCTGGAGGTCGTCTGGTCCAGCCAGCAGGTGGTACAGCAGGGCTACCTATAGAGTCACTTGCCCAGGACTTGCGCCAGATGGCTTTTGAGTATCTCTAAGGATGGAGTCTCCACAGCTTCTCCAGGCAGCCTGTTTTAGTGCTCTGTCACCCTCCCAGTAAAGAAGCGTTTCCTGATGTTCAGAGGGTAACTCCTGTGTTTCCAGTTTGTGCCCGTTGCCTCTGATCCTGTCACTAGGCACCTCAAGAGCCTGGCTTGGTCTTCTTTGTACCCTGCCTTCAGGTATTTATGTATATAGACAAGAACCCCTCTGAGCCTTCTCTTCTCCAGGCTGAACAGTCCCAGCTCTCTCAGCATACGTGAGGTGCTCCTGTCCCTTCATCATCTTCATGGCCCTTCATTGGGCTCTATCCAGTATGTCCATGTCTCTCTTGTACTGAGAAGCCCAGAACTGGACTCTTGGCCTGGCCTCACCAGTGCTGAGTAGAGGGGAAAGATCACCTCCCTCAACCTGCTGGCTACACCTCTCCTAATGCAGCCCAGGAGGCTGTAAGCTGCCTTTGCAGCAAGGGCACGCTGCTGGCTCATGTTCAACATGGTGTCCACCGGGACCCCCAGGTCCTTTTCTGCCAAGCTGCTTTTCACCTATGTGACCTCCAGTATATACTGGCACATGGGGCAGATTCAAGTCTGTCAGTTTCTGACAAACCTTGATTTCTCTTCCAAGTCATTTCCTAACTGGTCCCTTTTTAAAATTTTAGTTATGATCCACCACCGCCCCCCCCCCTCCCCGGTCTGGTAGCTTCAAAAAAATAAATCTGGAATAGAGTAACTCTTAGTTTAAGATAGTCAGAATTTACAGAGGATATTACAGAAGCAATAATAAATGTTCCAAAATGCCAAAACTGTCTTCCATCAAAGATGAAACAACTGAACAGAAGGTCAAGTATTACTTTGTTTTTTCTCCTCAAAGAAGATCAAAAGGTAGAAATCAAGCCTTAAATAGGCTTAACTAAATACAAGTCATGGAAAGTGCAGTTCTACACATACGTAGAGGTAGGCATAATTGTATGTACAAAAAGGAAGATAACCAGTGAGCCTTGGCTTATTTGGGGAGAAATGTGCAAAGAGAAGGAAACTTACTGGGTTTTCTAGTCCTTACTTCAAGTCTCCAAGATTTTCATATTAAAATAGCTGAATAATGGTTTGTTTGCTTGTTTTAAATTAACTCGTTGACATTGAACAGTTCTGAATTAAGATTATCCTTAACTTCAGAGCATGGAAGAGCTGGAGAAGAGCAATGAAAATCTTCTAGCTGGTGCACAAAGTGAACTTCGCAAAGAAATGGCTATGTTGCAGAAGAAGATTATGATGGACACTGTAAGTATAAGATTTATCAAGAAGCTAGTTAAATGCAAGAATAGATCATACTATAAAAAATCATTTGACATTCATTTAATTAGCTCAAAGGAATCATATTGGTATGGCCTTTGTTCAGTATTATCTCCTTTTCTTGTAACAGCAACAGCAGGAGATGGCAACTGTTCGCAAGTCTCTTCAGTCCATGTTATTCTGATGGCTCAATGGAGAAACAACGTGTACCTGAGTAACACGATACAAGTATAGGCATTAGCCATAGAGTAATACGTTAAAATTTAAATGTTTTAAAGTTCCGATTAAATACTTTCATGGATTGTTCGAATCTTGTGTCTGATAATGTTGTAAGAACATATATTAGTAAATTTATTACTTTGGGGGTGGGGTAGGGTATGGACCCCAAACCACTTACTGTCTGCCCAATTAATCTTTAACTACTTAATACTTTCAATAGCATTGGAGTTTTTAAATTGTTTCAGTATTTGTAATGCTGAATTGTAACAATGGGCAGAATTAATGATAAATGCATTAAACAGATTTTACATAACTTTAAGCCTTTAGGTACATTGTGCAAATAGAAACATTTTCCACAAGCTGCAGACTTTAAGATTTTCATAGTTTCAATATTTAGTCTGCTGACATATCAACAGTTGTAAAAGTTCACAGAGTATGACATAGCTCATGTAAAATTGTTTAATGATGTGTATTATGGTAAATTAAATTTTGTTATTTATTAGGCTAGGCTTTGTAATATCTTTGTACTAGTAAGAGATTTATGAAGTGCTGTAATTTGTCCAAAAAGCAGGTTTCTTTAGTTGAATGATGAGCTGAGTATCACAGCTTTATATGACATCCAGTCAAGTAAGCATAATTAAACATGCATTTTGGAGTACATCATAGTTCTTATAGAACCACTGTTAGAAGCAATCTAGCTCATTTATTTAGTACAAGTTATTACAAGCCTTTGAGATGGAATATTACTTTTTTTCAATTCCAAATGACTAGCAATTTAGGGAGGTCTAAGTTTCAAGGATAAAGCATTTATCTCTTACCTATCTCATTATCATAAATCAGTATAACTTAAAACAGTCAGCTTAGCTTGCATGTAGTTTGTTCTTACAGAAAACAATTACACCTGAATATCCACTTTTACAAATTAGGTAGTGCCTAAAACATTTGATGCTTAGGCTTAATATGACAGTAGATAAAGGAAAAAACACTCACCCACATGCACAAATGTGATATTTTCATAACAGTGCATTTCAAAACCAATCCCTACAGATTCTTTTCCTCAGCTTACTAGCATTTTTAGTTCAGAATCAAGTCATTTGATGATGGTTCTCCAGTTCTGGGAGCCAGATTAGTGATGAGTAACTTAAAGAAACTTTAGCTATTAGGCTGCAACTGAAGTTGAACAAGCAACTGGTACAGAGCTCTTTGTGTTCAGCATCTGCTAGGACTCAGGGAAGGAGCAAGCGCAGAAGTTATGTTGCTAGAACAATATATGAGGCATATGGGCCTCTGGTGGTGACAGTAACTGTGCTAATTTGTAACTGTGCTGCTGAGTCTCAGCCCTCTAAGGATGGTTAGATGATGCTATGAAATACAGTTCAATTTTTGCTTCCTATCTTCAACACTAGGTTATTTGTTAGTATTGCTTCATGGTTTTGGCTTTATTTGTTAGTACTGCCTCCTGTTTTAGGTTTTCTGACCAATTTCCACATTACTTGCCTATCATCCGCGTATCTCAATCATAGCCTTAAAACTACTTCTACCTACTGCTACATGACATGTTTTTTGAGCATTCTGGGGAACCAAAAACGTTGCCTGTGTCTTTTCATCGGGTGGTTAATTTGTTTACAGTATTCAGACATACTGAAGTAGTTTTTACTATTTTCTATTTGCCCGTGACCTGGGTTCAGGCTAAGTTCATGTGTAGATGCCATGTCTTTCCCAGCCTCAAACAGAAGTAGTAAGATTCATTTGGAAACAATACTAGTTACTTAAGAGTGCTAGTCCTTTGGCAGTAACTGTTACAGTTATCCATCAAGTGTATTAGTATATCCTCCTTAGGCAGGACTGTGGTAGATGGTATTTTATTCCCCCCAAATTTAGCAGACAATGCACCGCTTTTAAAGTTCCTTGAACACCTAAGGAAGTCTTTTTGAATTAACAAGCAGCTAGGGAGCTGCAGTGGTAATACATTTACAACAAACCATAGCATTCTTTATTGTACAGTTGCGAAGTCCCAGCTCAGCTACATAGCAGCAACTGGAGGTAGTAATGGACACTTGCATTCAACAGCTTTTCACAAAAAACATATTCAAACCGTGTGTCTTTAAAAGAGCTTAAGGTTACAGGGTTTAGGTACAAGTCATGATTTGTTCATACAGGTAATAAGCTAATTTTATGCAGCTTTTCTTTAATGACAACCACCACCCTTTAGCTAGGCACATTATGTTAGCCTGTGGGTCTGTTCTCAGAGAAAGGCTGATAGCAGGCCTGGCTTTCCATTTTGGAGAGTTTTGCTATACATTAGGGTTTAGTTCCATTCAGTTTTGTTCAGGTAAAGAACAGTGAGAGTTACAAGACAATTTAGATAAGATTATAAGGTAGATAAACACAGTGATAGCAAACATACTTCAGAGGGAATTACATATGGGTGGGTTGCATTGTTGCATTCAGTCACAGTCATTTAAGTTTATTAATGAACTTCATCATTCACTTGTGCAGGTTCACAGATACAAGTTAGAGCAGGTAAAGTTAGCATCCTCAACTACCCATAGTCTAGATGATGATGGAGTACAATGAGGCAAACCTTACTATGACCACAAAACCAGAAAGTGGCCTTGAAAGAAAATACAAGCTACAATTGTATTTAGTAACAGTAGGTTATATACTTAGATACTAGAGAATGCATGAATCCTAAAGGCACTCAATAACTGTATTTTGAAATAGAAGAAAATTTTCCTGAGCTATACCTTCTTCATCCTACTGATCCAGTAGCTTGTTCTTTAGAAATATCAGAACAGAGATTAACAAGTAATTTTACCTCATGGATACCTCATTGTACCAGTCTTAATAATGCAGTACTGTATTCACTGACATCTCTGACTACTGATTCACAGTGGTTCCAAGAGGACTTTAGAAACTAATGCTGGAAGATTAGTCACTTGGTCTAGGGAAAAATGAAATTCCTCTTCAGATTCTGGTTGGTAGCACCTTGGTTTGCAGTCTACATTCACCAGACCAGAAGTACAGAATTAAGATTACCTAACAGGAAATGGCAAAAGTTTCAACTGTGGTTTTCATGACATGAAATAACAGCTGCAGTGTCTAGAATGGGGCAAGGCGGGGGGTGGGGAGGGTTATACATCCTGGTTCTAAAGTATTAATCACAATAGAATCTGCAGGACTTTATATTTAGTAATTCTGATATCTGTGGTAGAGTGAGCTTTCTCATAGAACTCTTTTCTTGAAAAGCTTAATCTGTCTTCTTCCAAAAGAGAGGCTGCTTCATTCAACATTACCCTAACTGCTTCTCCTCTGTCCTTGACCTACTTAATCACTCATTATGTTTTTGAACCTGTTCAGGAGCTTGATGAGATGCAATTCTGAAGACATGTATATGAAGATGAGCAGCAATCTGTAGGCATACACCAGTGGCGTATCTCAGCATATCAAACAAGGATATGAACTTCAAAAGAACAAAACAGAACAGGTTAAAAAACAAAACAAACCCACAAACAGCCCACAAGCATTTTAAGTTTTTCCCTACTATAATTTCATCTATACTTTAATCAATCTATCCAAGTGACATGTTTAACAAGCATTTTAAGATATACAGAGTTGTCTATTTTAGAAGGAAAAATAAAATACTCCCCCCCCCAAACCAAACAGCATTAAACACTTAAAGTCTGATAAAGAAAGGTTAGTCTGCAGTTAGCAGAGTAACTTTAACCAGGCACCTGAACTAAAGCATAACTACAGGAGAGAGCTGTAAATTTACTTTCACATTTCTGTTCCAAGGCAAGAAAGCCAGTCAGCTACCAAAATACATGTTTGAATGGTATCCTGGCACAACCTCCACACTGACAGCTGAAATCTTGGCAAGTCAGAAATGGCAGAGCAGAACGAGAGGGACAGTTCTCAGTCCATTCCTTTAAGTATGCTCCAAATGAAAAGTATAAACCAAAACACTTACCAATGCTATCCACAGAACAATATATTCATCAACAAAATTGTTGAAGTACTGGTCCAAAAACAGGAGTCCCGGCCCAATAAATGCAGTGTCCTGAAGACAGATTTCACTTTTTGTCATGTGAGCCACCTATGTATATAAAGAAATAAATAGCCCAAATCAATCAAGATGCAAACTCATCACTACAAGATCAGTGTAACTACCAGAAAACCGGCACGATATCCTTGCCCAGCAACAGCCTGCTGCCCACAGTTCTTGGAAAGCAATCCGGAGGCAGGCCAAGGGCTTCACAAATGCTTCGGGGGCTGCTGCTCCCTGACAGTTTCTTTCCTGAGGACCAAGTAGCCTCTTTCCAGTTCATTCAATCAATATATAGCACTTTAATTAGTGGTAACAGCTATTTGAATTATCAGTTGCTATTTATTGAATTTATTATACGAGAAACGTATACATGTCCTTCAATGTTCTTTTGTAAGTTACATCTAGATCAGTGCATTTTAGCTATTTGCAGGGGTTCCTCACTTTTTTCAGTGCTGTATTTTAAGGGTAAGACTATGCAAGCGTATTACTGCAAATGAGTACTAGTCACTTGAAATGTTGTTTTCCAAGTCTAACTTTAAAATTTTGGCTTTACTTCGCCAAAAGCCAACTAGAAATTAGGGTTTTGCTTAGGTGACAAGACTTGTTTTCACTGTTTAGTAGGAACAGCAATGTATGCAATAGAGACACTTAACAGAATGACCAAGAGAAGAAGATTACTGAGGGCAGAAGGAAGTAATCTACTCCCCCCACACACCTCGATCCTTCCATATTTAGCATTCTTAAAGACAACTTCAGTTCACCTTTAATTGAGAGGCAGAAGAGTTTTTTTAAAGAAGCTGGAGACCTAATAAAGGACATATGAAGAGTCCATACCAGGAAGCTCAAAAATGGCAGAAGGATAGTAGTCTAGGTGCCAGGTTTGCCATAAGAAATCACCCTGTCATTCCTTGCTTCCATGCATTGTGGACACTTAACAAGTATTATTTAAGGTACTGAGAGGTTCCTGTGAACAAAGTGGTCTCTTAGCAGAATGTATGTCACATTCAACTCTATGCTGAACAGCAACATTCACAGAAAAGCCTGAGTGTCCTCATCTAAAGACGGGACAAACCGCAAGACTTACATCCAGAGAGCTGGCAAAGGCTTCCACTCTAAGCCAGCAGAGGATGTATCTCTCCTGCTAAAGGGATCCGCTGCAGGGAATGATTCCTGGCTCCCACCTGGCCTGATGTGCAACAGCTATGCAGGGTTAGTGCCCGCGGAGCAGCTCTGGCACATCCACATAAACTGCACAGGCCTTGGCTCATGTCTCCACTGGGCCTCCCACCTGGTCATGCCATCAGTTTTTACTGCAGTTTGCTCACTCCAGAGTGCCTGAAGGACAAGGCCTCCTGAAACAGCACCAGGAAACAGAGAGCTAAACCCACAAACTCCTTTCCCCACTACCTTTACAGATTTGCCTCTGGAGAAGACTGTCCTCAGAGCTACACATAAAGCATCAAGGGAAACATGATTTACTCAGAAGTGTCCATCAGCGAGCTGACGTACATACAGTGATGACTGGTGGCTACAAGGACCCAGGCAGGGGTCTTCTGAATGAGCAGGGGAGACAAGGTGTTTGACAGAATAGATGAACTATCTCAAGTTTTACCTAAAGCTCAGTCTTGTTATCAGCGTTCTCTCTCTTGAACCAAGTCAGTAGCTCACTAGGTGAACTCCTGTTTAGCAAGAAAGTCTGTAGAACACCCATTTTCTAGTGTTTGAAAAATGGGGGAGGGGGGGATGGGGGAGATGTGGGGTGTGAGGGCGGGACACGAACGGACCAAACATCAGATGGCTTGATTACTGTTGTTGGCAAACATAGTAAGGCAGATTGTTTTTTTAATCCATTGATGAGGTTTTTAATTACAACAAAGATAGAAAAGTTTATCTCCATTTTAATGATTGAAGTAAACTCCTATTTCAGATAACTAAATCAGAAGTCACAGCACTTAGTAAGGCTTGAGGAACCACAGCAATGATGTTAAAGACAGACAGTATATTTCCAGGAGTACATAAAACTAAATTGAAAGTTCTAACCAATACATTCAACAGTAAGTATGTGCATCAGTGTCGTGCATATCTCTCTGTAGGAGCCTGAGTCTAGTTCTGTGTCTTGGTCATAATGAAACCAGTAACACAGTGGCAGAGCAGAACAGGAAACCTGCAGTGCCCACGGATACAGCAGGCATTCAGCCAAGAACCAGTTTACTTTTAGGAGGTTTAGGAGTGAAACAAGATTCCTTACCACCAACTTCTGTGAGATTTTAGCATTCACAAATCCAAATGTCAAGATGTACAGGCAAGAATGTTTTTCAAACAGCTGAGTTGTAGACTTTTTATAGATCATAATGGCCAGTGTGATAAGCAGACCAATGTGCAGGCCTGGTGAAAGAACACTTGTTCCCTGAAACACAAATGGACAGAAAATTTGTCTTAGGTTTCAGTCACACAGTAAGGTCCAGATTTTATATGTATTGCAAGTCCCATTAAATGTCCATTAGCGTTATGCCAATGCTGTTAGTATCCTTTGCACTGACCACTGATCAATTTTATAAAATTCATTGCTGATTCCTGTGACAGAAGAAATCCAGTAACAGGTAGAGAGAAGGTAGATAAATTCTTTACTTTAGACATCCAACACTCATATGCTTGTCTGCGTAAATGCTGAAACTGCTAACACCCTTACAATCACCTGAAATACAGTAAATTATAGGCATAAATTATTCAAACCTCATTCAGATTTTTAAAGCAACTTACGGCTATTGTAGATCCATTCTTTCCAACCCCTCCACCAAAGATGACACGGAAGTAATTGAAAAAAGAAAGTGCTGTTCCACACAGTATCCCCATAACTGCAAAGAACTTCAGTTCTAAGCCCACCAAAGGGACCTTAGCAGGAAAAAACAAGAGAAAGATATTAAAAGTCAAGGATAACACATTTTTTTAAAGTGATTTAAAAAGCTACTAAAAAATGGTTTATTTGAACTCTCGCTTTCCCAGGAACAAGCCCAGAAGAACAATGTTTGGAATTTGTTTCCTTACTAAGATGACGATGAATTTCTTTTGGAATGTTTAAACTCAACTTTTGAGTATTTAAATTCTGGTCTTGAAATTCAACTAGATCTTACTCTGTCCTTACAATGTTCTTCAAATAGTTTTGCTACATAGGCAAAAACCTGACACAGACTACTGCATCACCAAGGCAGGGGAGGGGGAGAAGGGTAGTTCCTTCCATTTCCCCGCGTAACACAACACTGAGCCACAGGAAACACAAACACCATCTGCCCGCTTTGCATTTTGGTAGAAGTTATTTGTATGCTGTATCTTTGCATTCAGAATAGTCTCCAGATACAGATTTTAATTAAACAGTTACCTTTCAGAATCAATTGCGGTTTCAAGGAAACTTCCAGAGGCAGCAGAGGATTTAAAAAAAAAAAAGTAGGAATAAATAGAAACCATTGACTCTATTTTTGAATATAGATTGTTCTGAGATACAGCATAACTACCACAGATTTTAATACTGAAGAAAAAACAATCAAAATTAAAATCTAATGCTTCTACTTTATTTTCCAACATGAAAATAAGCTGTTTGAAAATAGAAAAAAAGTGTCTTGCAGGATGGGGAAAGGAAATAAAGTATAGCTAAACATTTCTTAATTGCTGAGTAAACTCATGAATTAATTTGAATTACTTAGTGGTTTATATTTAGATGAATTTGCATTGGCTGTCAATAGCATGGAATGGTCTCAGCTCTTCCATGTGCTACAACCAAGCCAAACTATGTATCTTTGAGTAAAGACTCTTGAAAGGATGAAGATGTTAAGTCTAACGTACTTTTGACTCCATTCACTAAAGTGCATCTGTAAAGATCAGAATAAAAGCCAGAGACAGGGAAATGCTTTCGGACAGAAAACAATTCTTTAAATACGGGTATTTACATTTACGTTGGCTCTCACATAACTGTTAAAAACCAGTACATCTCCATTGGCACGTAAATGTGGATTACCTAACCAAAACCGCTCGAACTTCATCCCACAGTTTTGTTAGATTAAAGCATTTAATCTTTAAAATAAAGCCTCCTATAAATTATTTAACTGAACAGAAATATGTCTTACAATAAAATATACAAAAGAAATAAAACTAGGACAAAAACTATTTGTTAAAGCTTAAATATCTGCAGAGTACTAGTTCCAGATCAGCAGTTTATATGTGGCAGATGGGGTCTTTTTTCCTCTACGTAGCTCTACATGCCTAGGAAGTCACACCATTATACCGAAGTTAACTACAACATAAAAATAACCTACATTATAAGCTAAAACAGACCATTAGACGACTAGTAGGTGCTGATGGTACTTGCACAGGATAACTTCAAATACCATAGGTATTATGAACCCTTCACAGGAACTGAATACTCAACAGGAACTCTGAATGCTTAATACACTTACCTTATAGTCCCATATTGCTGTTCCACCATATGCAGATACCACGAGCAGCATTGTTATGGCTATCTGAACTTCCGTTACATCAAGTCTATGAAGGAAAAAGGGGAGATTTAGTTAAAGAAAGGGTCTTTTTCCTGTAAGCATAAGGGAGCAGGGGGGAAATTAAAAAACAGTGACTTTAAATTATCTCCTTAAAAGTACTTCAAAGTACATCAATGAATATAGAATATGATTTTCCTTGACTGACAAAGGTGCTCTATATGGAGGCACAAGTCTTTGGTCCAGATTTAAAAATAAATCTATACTCCTTATCTAGAACAAGCTACATATAATTTTAATAGGGGGAAAATAATGAATACACTATTTGAAAATTTTGTATAAATTTACAGACTTGTTGCTGTGTAAGTATCAAATAAAACTTTAAAGCAAGCTCATAGTAAATGCAATCAAATGTTTCCATTAAAAGCATACTATATAAAAGTATGGCCCGTGCAGGCTGGGACAGAAGAGGTTTCTTTAAGCCATCTCATCATGAAAACTTGACGCTTTCAGCCTGCAAAATGTAAGGATGGTATTTTGAGGACTGAGTCAGTGGGATAGCTAAGCATTTGTTCTGTTTTGGAGGACATATAATAGATATCTTGCTTTTTTCCATAAAAACATTTTCAAACCAGGTGACCTTGCATGCCCCCTGAAGTCTAGACTCTGTATTCCACCTGTTTCATTCTCAAGACAAGATAGCCAACTCTTTATTGCCACATTTGATTGCTGAAATGTTTTGAGAAGACCTGAACATATAAAAAAAAATTAAGCAGATGCTCAAGAGAAAGAATTGATACTTTCAATAAAGCTTTAAAATAAATAAATGTGCACATCTAAGGTACCTTTCATGCCACCAAAGGTTTTGAGACAGATACCTCATCTTTGTACTGCAGTTACCAGCAGTTAAAATACATCATTTCTTTTAGCAGTTAGAATAAATTTGCTGTTTAAGGTATTACAATTAAAGTCAACATGTATCATTACTTGCTTAGCATTTGAACTGTTTGCACAGAAAACTTTATTTTTGAAAGGAGATAAGAATCAACTAATGGAAAACATTTATCTGATCTTGATAATGACTGTAACATTAAACTCTTCTTTCATTGGAAAGATGGTGATAAAATATGTGAAGTTTCATCACACGCTTCAGACTCTTTAGTGTTAGAAGAGCCGAAGTTTAAGCTGCAACTAGATGATATGCTGAGGTGCTCGTCACTGCTCAAAGCCGCTGGAGCGGGTAGTCCTGTCCTCTCCTTCCTACGCCATTGTGCTCCCTCACTTGCGGTAGCTGTATCGGCCTGTACAGTGAAGCAGCTCAGCTTGCTAGCCTAGTGTAGTGCTTCGTCATCTGCCCCTTTCACGAACTGGCTCAGGTCAAGCGACAGCATCTGTGGAGGGGGGAAATGGGACATGGGAAGGGGCTTGTCCCTCTCTACCAGGGATGAAGTGTTACATCTGCCCAGTCATTGCTGCAGCTGCACCCCAAACTTGCTGGTTGCGTCATGCAAAAGCATCCATATGCAAGTTCTCAGAGTTTGCACTCTGTACTATTAAAACCTAGATTTCTAAGCCGTACTGTGTTTGCTGCTGCTGGTGGCAGGAGGAGCCTCAAACTTGAAGTTGAGTCATATGTGCCAAAGTTTAGTACTTAATTTTACAGAGGCTTGGGCTGTGGGTTGCAACACAGCCCAAATGAGAGTCCGAAGATTTTGATTAGACACTGCTGTACTCTACATAACCTGACAGCGGCACAGTACCCAGCTGCTCTGATCCTTCCTGGCCATCAGCGCAAGGACTGGTGCCCGTCATCTGACTTCTAAAATCAAGTGCTGCTAATTCAGGAACAGCATCATTGAAAGCTGCCATCCATCTTATTATATATTATCATATTTGGAGCAATATACCATTGCTTTCATTTAGACTCTCTCCTCTATGCTTACGAGAAGTAAAATTGCAAGCCTTGAAAAAACTGACCTTTCTTCATTAAGCTGAAATATGTTATCTTGGAGAAAAGTTGTGTCTATTTAACTCCAAACAGCAAGCACGGAACACCAGGCCATGCCGAACTGCTTGTACTACGCACTATCACTATTTTTACGTAGCAGTCATTAAGTTTTAATTAAGAAATTTTTATGTGGTATAGGAGTCTCAGTGCCTTCCTGATGTACAGAAATCATTCTCACATTTTATGCAAGAATGAAAGCCACAGAAAAGCAATCACGTATGGAAAATCCCAGAGCTCATGGTATAGTCCATCTCCCTTGACTGTAGTTCACTGTCATGTATGGAAATCATCTGATTTCAGCCATCACTCTAAAGCATCTATTTTTGTTTACAGCACAAGATGTCCTTTAAAAAAAAATGTCCTTTAAAAAATGGGTAGGCAGGTAGATGAGTGCGTGGTAAAATGCATTATCAGCAAATACAAAAGAGTTCTTAGCATTACCACAGAGACAGCTTTCGATAGGGACATCGAACAGTACGCAAGGATGGATAGCTGATCACTAGCCTGTGTGCCCAGAGATGCTCAGATTTGCTGAGGTGCTTCTTGCAGGTCAGAGCTAAGTAGGACTATAAACTTAGCAAGTGACTAGGATTATCGGAAGGATAGCCTTCATCTATCACATATTTCGAATTTTGCTGCTAGGGAAGTCTCTGATCTTTTCCTCTTTTCGGAAATCATTACTGAAGTGCAGCTCACTGGTTAAAACTGGCAAAAGGCCGTGGCTAGGTACCACCACAGCTGCGGGAGGGTGCAGCAATGCCCACATTATTAGAAGTTAAATTGAAATTGTTATCTTTTACGTGAATGTCATGACTCCTACACTACAGTGAGAACAGATGAAACTTCTACCAAGTCACAAACAGTATCACAGCAATCACTAGAATTTTGACCTAACACAAAACCTGAAGGACACCGAAACCAATATGAGCCAGATTAAAAGCAAAGCCCCCACATAAAGCTGGGGTAATTCTTCAAGCACTGCCATAGCTCTGTGGAACTCCTTCCCAAAGGATGGATGCAGTGGATGCAGAGAGTTCGTTCAAAGGAAGACTGAAGATGTGTATGGAAGGGAAACCCATTAGCAGGGGAGTTTCTCAAAATGGATGTGGTTGTGTCCCCTGGGCTGAAACCCTTCTGTGGCTGGGAGATTACGAAGGGAGGTGCTGTAAATGCTTGCTCTGTCCCTAATTCTACACAGAGCGCTTGTTTACACTGTGGGCAAGGCCCCTCTGGCCTGAGCTTACGTGGTGCTTGGTTCAGAGAACAAATCCGCAGACAGAAGAGCCAAACACATGCAAACAAAGCATATACAGCTGCTAACAGAACAACTCCTCTGCTCAGTATTACGCAGAGTTTTAAAGTTCTTGCCAGGTAAAACATAGGTCTGCTAGGGTGGAAGGGAGATGAGGAAGGTGGTGAGAGGAAGAGAGAGCAGGGGGAAAAAAACAAGAAGAAATGCAAATCAAGTAGCTAGCAGTCTCAGACATTAAGCCACATGTACTTCTAAAGATACCTACTTACTTTCCAAACCTTAGTGTGCCTGATACATATGTCTGCCAGTGAGCAGAATAGAACATGAACAGTCCCACAAAACAACAGAAAAACAACCAGTCAGGATTTGTTCCTAGTCGGATTGCTATGCAGGATCCAAGGACAACAAAAACTGAAAAGCAGAAATCAACATGTTAGTCATATACCTTCTTTGCTTGCAGTTAAGAGAACTAATAAAAAAAAAAATCACAAAGCATTTTACATCACTGTAACAAATTAACGATATGACTGATATTTTACTGAGTAGCTAACAGTCCTAGCAGGAGAGATCAAAACACAAGACTCCTTTTCTCCAAGCCAGGGCCTCCCCTTCTATCCTACAGTGGCCATTCTCTCTTCTTCTGGCCCTGTCATCTCCTGTTCTTTGCAACACTGAGAGCTTCAACTGAAGGGCTCAGCTCAGAGAGACGGAGTTGCACTTCTCTGGGAAGTGAGGCATAAAGAATGCACCAACTCTTAGGGCAAATGTTTCAGCATTAAGCTTTTACAGAAGTACAGGCATTGCCACCAGCAGCTCAGTTACAGAAAGTGAAACTGAGCGAAGCTTACTTTTTAAGGACTCCCAACTGTTTTTTAAACTCATTCTTCTAAGGAATATAAGTTATCCTTCTCCAGGCTGGATGCCCTATTACCAAACTGGTATTCTGGCACCTCACTCCTAAAGTGGAATCCTTAGTTTCACATGCCAGCATCAGTCTTTTAGGTCCTTAAGATGCTTTATTAGGCATCACCTGTACGCTACTGGGAAACGCGGGCTGTGTATAGTAAAGAATCTCTAAGCTTGCTGTTACGGAATTTGTTCACCATCAAGCTCATTCAGAGAACACCACAGGTGAAGATGCACAGTAAGTAAGAGCAGAATGCATGTTACCCAACATCTGCCAAAGGTACCACTGAAATACCCTCCCCGATACTGATCAGGGATGCAAGGGGCAGGGGCAGCCTTGGCCGCAGTGACCAGGAGATGGTGAAGTTATCCTAAAAGAAAGGAACACGCTGACCGTGCTCTGAGCAGGGAGCTAGACTAGATGATCTCCAGAGGTCCTTTCCAACTTCAACAAATCTGTGATTAATCAGCTCCTCTTGAAAACAGGTAACTTTTTTAAAACTAGGATGGGTAACAGTAGATTAAGGCTACCTGTGGAAATAGAGTCGCAACCATGATCAAAGAGTTCTCCTAGAGGAGAACTACTGTTTGTTCTTCTGGCTTGCTTCCCATCAATGGCATCCAGAGACTGGTAGATAAAAAGTCCTAATGCACTCAGGATGTATGCCCAAAAAGGGGCCTGAAAGAGATTCACACAAAAGGTCACTAGGCAGTTCCCAATTTCTTAGCTGGTAATCTATTTCATTAAAGGTAAAATATTGCTCAGCACAAAACTATACTACATTGCACTGTTTGTTACTTAGTTAACGGACAAACCAAATTCTGTGTGCTAGTCTCGACCACAAGTTGTGGTAACTACTATAATGAACTACTCCAGATACACCAGTGAAACACAGGTCCTTCTATTTACTTAAAAACCAAACAACTTTAACCTCTCTTCTTCATCAACTGACTTATCTTTCCACCTTAAAATCACAGTAAATACAATTACTTGTATTCTTGTGCTGAAAAATGTTATGAAAATAAAACTAATCTTTACAAAAGAAAGCAGTAAGGCACTTACTAAAGTTCTCAGCAGTTTAAGTGATAGACTTTAGATGACTTGCTCAGATTTACAATACACAGATAGAAAAACACATTACATTTTACTAAATAAAGACTTCAGCTTTTAGGGAAAAAGTTTTTCCAACACACAAAAATTGACTGCATAGGCACCCTGGGCAAGGGTTTGAAGAGATTAAGTCATTCACTGTCCTAGTTTCAGTCAGGACGGAGTTAGTTTTTGTCTTCAGCAGC
>KL260328.1:0-16880 GCA_000699545.1 Podiceps cristatus
AGTTACCGTTTGGGGTTAAACCACAACAGTTTTTGGAAACTGTATTTTTAAAGGATGATGAAATACTCACACCTGTTAATTGTAAGCAAGTGTTAGTATTTGGCAAGTTTTAAAATCCAGCAAGATCTGAATAGATTTCCTTAGGGTCAGCAAATCCATATTTCAGACTTATAACCTTCCTGGTCATATTTTGGGGTCCTACTTGAAATTGTGTAGGCAGTGTAACTTTTCTAAAATGGCTGTAGTTCAGGTTTTTAAAAATATTGGCAAAATCCCCTAATTTTCCTGGCTTCAATTTTGAAAAAATCCTGAACAATCTCTTAGGGTGAAGCTGAGAAAAGCAAATGAACCACCCCTCACCCCACCCGAGAGCCTTAGGTAGAATGCAAACCTGGAAAATACTGGTTTCATAAATGGTTAATGTCTGACAAAGGGTAGCCGAAAACAAAACCTTACACAGTGGAGCATATGAGGCAGGCTAAGCCTGTGCCTTCATACGAATGAGTGCACACTGGTGATGTGATAAGAGAAGGTGTGATTTCAAACCTGTTTCTGAATATTAGCAGCTAAGACTCAGTTTCAGGAGGAAGCTTGTTTCCCCAGGGCCAGACTTGTAAAAAGAGTCATATTTGTGTGGATGTTAGGTGTACCCTGGTGAATCTAGGATCTAGATTCTTGAATAATGAAGTAGGTAAATATGATAGGCTGTAACAGCATTATTAATTTTCAATCTTTTTCTTTGAGAAGTAAAAGTAAGGTGGTATCAGTCCCCCCCGCCCCACCTGCCACCCCCCTTGCTTTTTAGTCCCCATTTATCCCTGTAGAAATGGCTTAAAACAATTTCTTTGGTAGCATTTTCTGCTACCAAGTTCAATGTTTAGGACAAAGTGTTTATTAGACTTACAACTCTGAAGCTTCAGGTAAATTTCTGACAGGCATATGCTGTCAGAGGACCAAAAGCATTAATGTTCATCAGACTGAAAATTGCCATTGATTATCTTGGAACTGACCCAGCATCACTGCAAGTAGTGGGGTTTTTGTGTTTTGAAAGTATGTATTTCTCTTCTTTGTAGCTAAATTTGCATCTTTCTCCAGTTCCTGCAAAGACACAAAATAAGATTTATCTCCATTACACAGATACTGTCCTTGGAGGTATTCAGAACGCACCTGGACCAAAGCCATGGTTGATACGATAGAAGCTGGTCCTGCTTTCACAGTATTACAGAGCATTTCCAACCTGCGTTATTCTATCATTGTAAAATATTGATGCAGTGGAGCTTTTATACATGAACATGCACATGCCCTTAGTTCTACCCGAAGGGTTGAGAGTGTAATAAAGAGCTTAATCATTAATTGTTTGCCTTAAGAAATAGCAAGAGCATGGGCAGTCTGCTTACTCTGTATAAGGGATACAAATGAATCAAATGTACTTGCGGTGAGGAGATCTTGCTTCTGCTTATGGCCTCATTTTTTCTAATTCAGCCAAAAAGGGCAAATTTATATAAGTTTCAGTGCATAAAATGAAATTTAATATAGGTCAAAATCAGAAATGGGGTGTGAAGTTACAAAATTATGTATAATGATATCTTGACAGAGAATGCCACGTATGCAGTTCACTAGATGACAGAATGAATATATTCAGTTTATTTTGTGTCTGTTTTGTGGACTAAATGAGCTTTTTATTACCTGTTTTGCATTACATGTTCCCTTTTGCATAAAATCAGGAACAGACAACTAGAGATCATTTTTCAAAGTGAGATTTACGTGTTTAATTTTACTGAGATTTTAATTATATATAGTTATATCTTTGACACTGCCTTTTTTCACATAACCTGGCTGATTTTGAGTTCATTAAAAAGCACGTGATTTTTCTTCTTCGAGTCTTAATTCTAGAAACCCCCGCAGACATCCCAACAGTTACATCACGGTCTTGGCAAATAATCTGTTAGAAGTGTCTCTGTCTGGGTATGTCTTTGTTATAGCTTTTACACAATCTCTGCACACTTTTCTTAAAATAAATGGTTTTTAATTCCATCTGAATATATGTAAAGCTACAACATAGTTTCATGTCATAAAGGTGCTGTGATAAAATGGACTGACAGCCTTATTCTGTCGTGTTTGGACTACATATTACGTTACAACGTATTTCTTCTGCAGGTATTGCAGCACTAAAAACTGTTCTTGTCAGAATAAGCAGGCAAATAGCTTGTCTTTGGCTGTTGGAGAAGAAAGGTGGGATTGGTGGTAGGGAGGCTTGTTTTGCAAGATGATGTGTACAGAGTAAGTTTTCACACCCAAGCATAATATTGTCATCAATGAAAGCTTGTTTATAGCTTCGAAACTAGCAGCTGAAAGATGCTCCACTACTGTAATGGAATACCTGCTTTGTAGTATGCCTTACAATATAGGCTCAGATAGCTATCAGAATATGTTTTTACAGAAATATGTTGCCTCTTTGAGAGCTCAAATTTTGCTAGGGTGGTTCATTTATCCCTCAAAATTTATTAGAGAACCAATTTCCCCTTAGCATTTTTGCCATGCAGTTTTCAGTTGTGTTAGTAGCAATTATATGGATAAGAGGATGAACGTTGCAGTTGTGTGGGTTGTTTTTTGTTGTTTTGCTTGTTGGGGGGGTGGGGGTGTGTTTTTGTGGTGATTTTTTTTTTGGTTGTTGAGGGGTTTTTTGGTGGTTTTTTAAATCATCTTTACCAGTACAGCAATTAAAGAATTATCCATAGTTCTCTAGTTCTGAGTTATTCCCTATTTTTTAATAATAAAGTGAACATTTGCATTTTCTGTTTAAAGAAGAGTAAGCCTGTGCTGGGTAACTTTTTTTATTTTTTTTTCCTGCAGCACACTCAACTCCCAGCTCTGTGGAAGGAGCTGACTCAGTTTGATAGCAAAATGACCATCTGTCCAAGAAAAAAAAAAAAAAAAAAAAAAAAACAAGAAAAAACATGAAAGAAAATCCAAATTCATGAGAAAGCTGTCCAATAGGAAAAAACACTTTAAGCTGGTCAAATGCTTTTGCTGGTCACCCTGACTAGTACTCTAAATTGCAGGACTACCTTTTCAATCTGTGTGTGTCCTTTTCTTTGTTCTAGTGTTAATGTGTCCTTGGGGCCATATTTTTTCACAGAATCTAATCCCTGATGATACAAGTACATGCCTAGTGTATTTCCCTTAAAATGCCCAGACAACTCCTTGCCATTGATTTGCAAGTTAGATACCAAAATATTCGCCCAAACCGTAATGTGCTGTCACTAATCGGTAAATCTAAGACCTGTCCAGTGTCTTGATGAAAACAGGCCTTTAAACTGTGACCTCTTGAAAGGAGATTTAATGTGGGTCATCTAGCACTGTTTTAGGTATTTAATGTGTTTGCATTCATAAGAAATGGAAATTGTCTCTCTTGTGGTTTTGGTCCTTCAATATCTGTGGTAGTTTATGTTAAAAGCTGAAATTTTCATGATCGAAAGTAGTTTGATATGTGTACTTCAGGAGGCTATAGGCATGAACAGCTCACAGGGGCCAGAGAACAATGTTCCTAGAGAAAAATTTGGTTTTGATACCAGTAAGTATCTCTACCCTTCCTTTGTGTTTCCACAAGTCAACATCAGGCTGAAGCAGGACCTTAATGTCCATTCTCCTGGACATTCTCTCAGTCTTCTCCACTCCAGCTCCATGACACAAGCGCATGCTGCATGACAGCAATAATTTTCTTCCTGAGTAAGAGAGTTTGGTGGTTGTCCCTCCCATCTGGTCATTCCACTTCAGCTGTTTCAAGAACAGCACAACACCCTGTCTGCTCATATGAGCTGCCTTATAAGCAGCTGATAAGGCTGTTTGGTATTTGTTATACAGTAATGTACAGGATATCTTGTTAGGCCTTGTTCTCAGTTTGTGAAACATATTTACCCCTCACCTAGAATTTAAAATCTAGTTTAAAACAAGTAACAAGTGGCAGCTGACAAGAAGCCAAAGAGCACAGCTTAGAGACTGGAGGCATAAGCATCGCACTGCTTGTAGCCTGAACAAGAGCTTTCCATTCAAGCTTAGTAAAGTACCTACAGAAGTATAGCTACCTACCTACCTCATAAAGTACCAACAGAAAAATAAATTTTATGTAGTGAAATTGTGTTACCACAGGAAAAAAAAAAAAAAATATTACTGGTGTATCTGGTCCCCACAGAGAAGTTTGCAAATTCTGGGATGGCTGTGCTGAATTTGTCCTCTACTCTGTCTAGTGCTGTTTCTTATTATGGGTAAAGGTAGGGGTTGTAGTTTTTATTTTCTTACTGGACTTTGTCTCATTAAAAAAAAAAAAAAATCATATGGGACTAGCTAGATAGGTTGGTGTGGTGGGGACAAGGCTGCAGCTGCTGTTGCTTTTGGGATGTCTTTGCTGCAAAACAGAGGCGGTGCAGGTCTCTTAGAGCTGCCCTAATGACCACAAGCATAGGTGGCAATAGAGGTGTGATGTCATGGACTTCTGCTTAGGGCTACCAAGCTTTCTCTCTGTCGAAGTCTGCTGTCAAGGTTGTTAGTCCAAAGACGTTTGGCACAAACATTAGTTTGTAACTCACCTTCAGTGCTTTATATTTATCCATAACGACTCAGTTTGGGCTTATGTATCCAGATTACAGCAATACTTCAGTTTTGCTCTGGGAAGATGCTTTCAGAGCCTTTCTTAAACTTCTTTTGAAGTGGGAAGTTTCTCTGGACCCTGAAACGCTCGGGAACCAGATGTACGGATGTCTCAGATTTGTCTCAGAAAAGTCTCAGATTTGTGCTGTAGCCCCATAAGCACATACCAGTTTTTCACTGTGTATCTCTGAAACAGATCACGTTCTTCCAAAATGAGATAATGTACTGGAAAAATAGGTTTATTGGACTCCACTGGGTGTTGCAAATGCTGTAGCTTTTGCATGTATACTCCACTAGGTAAATTCTGTGCAAAAACAGCTTCTAAAATGTTAAATCAATAAAAAGGACACCAGCCCCAGATTTTCAGCAGCCATGTGGGCTTTATCGATGTGTGAGTAACAGAGAAGGTTCACCAGAAGTTCCTCTGCCTTTGATTATCTCTAGCCTGTTCCATTTTCCTCTAGGAGCTCTCCTGCCTCTGCCAGCTGAAGGCAAAGTTTCAAGTCCTCCATTTAAACCATAGGCATTTACAGTGAATCATTTGTGATTGGTGGAGAAGAATTTTGGATGAGATTTTGAAAGTGGTGGTATTTATTTCTTGTTTCAATTTGGTTTGAGGTTTTGGGGTTTTTTGCCTTAATATTTTTCCAATCCTTTGCATGGGACTGTAGTTTTTTTTCTTGATCTCCTTAGCCAAATTGTCCTTTTCCCCTCCGTAGATGATCGTAGTGTTCAGAACCTTGTGGTACTTACTGCAGGCTGTATAGTGAGACCTGTTACTCCATGCAATATAAAATTGAGTCAATTAATTGTCTGGCTTAAATGATAATCAATTTAGTGGGGATTTATTTTACCTAAATAAACAAAGTGGTTTCAAATTAGGCCTGCACACAATTCAGGCTCTTCAGTTTTCTGTTCTGTTGCAAAGGAGAACACTTTCTGCTTTTGCTGTACTGTGTTTTTAATGATAGTTAAGAAAGTTTAGAAATTAAAATGATTGACCACTTCCTTTTCTTGGTAAGAAAGGAATTAAACAAAACCTGTAAATCTTCTGAACGTTAGAACAATATGCTTGTAATTAAAGTGTAAGGGGGACTGTAATTACTGTTCATTTACACTTCAACTTAGCTTTCCAGAAAAATTAGCACGCTTTATGCTAACAAACAATTCTGGTTACCTACTAATTGTGAAGAGGTTACTTAGAAGGACTTTTCTTTTAAACAATTCCTAACTGGCTTTTCAGTATTCTATTGATATTGCCATATTCCCCATCTAGTAATATTTTGACCCCTTTGCAAATGTTCTAAGTGTAGATATTTAGAAATTACTTGTTTCTTTGATTAAATGTAGACAGAAATATCACTTCTGATCAATTTGACCAGGCAGTGGCATGTCAAAATATTTGGGGGGGGAACAAAAACACCACCCCCCCCCTCCCAACTTTTAAAAAGTATAAACTTGCATCTGCAGATGCATTTTCTGAAATGAAAACAACGTAACATTTTCTGAAATACTTCCTGCGGAATTTGCATTAGTGTTATCTCTGCGGAATAGTCAGCATTAGAACAGAAAATCTAATGTTAAATAAAAAGGTTTTGTAGGACCATACATCTATAGCTATATAGTTTTTATCTAGAAATAAGTCTTATTCCATGTGTAGGCTAACATGCACGTTGATGCAAAGCCAGCTGACTAACTATGTTAAACTACAGCAATAGCACGGTTCTTTTGGGGTCAAACAACAATTGCTAGGTAATTTATTTCTTCAATTTTCAAAGGGGTTGTGTGCCAGAACTATAGAGACACCAAGACCAGAACAGAGTCGAAGAAGAATATTCACAGTGTACCAGTGTATATCTCCAGTACAGCAAATTTTCAGCCTTATTATGTAGGTAATGATTTATTTGAGAGAGTGCGTTTGGAATATACCTACTTCCAACTGAACTGAACTGGAATTTTACACTGTTGTATTGGAAAGCTAGAAACCCTCACATAAATTCGTGTGCATGTAAGACCTATATAAATGACTTAGGTGACATTCTAAGAGAAAAATATATTTTTATTAGTAGGATTTTGTTAATAAGTACAGCTTGCAGACATATTTCTAAAATGTAAGATTTGTGAAAAGAGGAATAGGGTTTTTTGTATGTCTGTATGACATCTGTACTTAATTAACGTTTATTTCCAAAAGTGCTTAGCTGAAGCTCAGAAATTAATCCCAAGAAATCTTTTTTTCCTTTTGAATTACTTTTTGTTAATAAAATAGCAAAAAAAAAAAAAAAAAAAAAAGCCCATGTGTTTCTTGCTTGTGGTTAGTCCAGACACACTTTTTCCAATAGACCTTTTTTTAATGCTACACCACTAGTAACATTTTGAATTGTGGAAAACACTTTTATAAAACTTTGCAGTAGGGGTGACTTTTAAACAGAGTTTTCTGATTTTATTTCCCATATGTTCAGGATATTGCCTTGACATATCAAAGAAGTAATTCCGCTGAAAACAGAAAGAAGGAGAATGTCCTAAAAGTAACTGGGGACGGGTGGGTAAAAAACAACAACTGGAGAAGGCTGTGCAAGAGATTCGGGTTGCTTCCACCAAACAAGTCTTACATTCATTCCTGAAAGTCTCAGCCCTGGCTCTTTTGCTAGCTTTCACCAGTATGGCCTGCTTATCAAAGCACTTTATCAGTGGGGAAGGGATGTGGGTTAACCACTTCACTCAACTCAAACTTCCCAGCTAGCAGTCTGTCACCCAACAGCTGTTTTTCAATACGTACACTATGTACTGCGGAGCTGATTCCGAGCTCGTGACAAGAACAGCATTGTGTTATGGGGCTTGCTCATGTTTGGGGTTAGTTTCCTATAAGCTTTAAGGGAAAAGAATCCAAGTGCAGCTCCAAGGTTCTGCTTTAGTTTTTTTTTTAAAAAAAAGGTATTTTCCCCATCACAGTTAAGTGTATGCATATGTATATAAGTTTAAAATATGCACTGGCCAAAATGTGGATTTCTGAGCACCAGTGTGGGGATTTTTGCTTTCTGGTAAACCCCTATAGTCCTTGCTGTTTCCCTCTTCTGGAAAGTGTCAGCATATCTGTTTCAAGCACAAATATAGCAGACCAGATCAATCAGTAATTCTGAGTGGTATATCCTAATATAGATCAGGGCGTGAATGTGTGCCTATTTTTTCTGTGTGTATATAGAAAATGAAAATAGTTTCAAAGGCAAACTAAGTTTTGAACAATTTTTGAGAGACAGGTTTGGAGCACATTTAGAGTGGGGAAACTAATTTGTCAATTGCTCCAGTGTGTGCTTTCTTATTTAAACACAAGTTAAATACCTAACCTTCACGGGGGTTGATCTAATCCTCTGAAAATGCATAGTGTGGTTTGGGGGGAAGCGATGGAGAAAAGGTTAATACCAAACCTACTCTTCAGAATCCAAGTGCAGTGGTGAAGCTGCTGAGCTTCCCACAAGCCGCTCCTGGGCCTGGAGACCCTTGAAAACAGAGGTCCAGTGTGGGGAAGGCAGGGGATCAGATGAGCAAGTCCAAACCCAAGCAGCTGGGAACCTGTGTGGTGGTAAGGTAGACTAACAGACCACCCAGTAGTTAAGAGAGTCTAGGGTGGATTAAAAACCAGAGGAATAGCAAGTGGGGTTTGTTATTGTTGTTTCTGTGCTAGAGGGAGGTGTGTGGGATGCAACTGGGCATTGGATATTTATTAATCACCTCCTGTATTAGCCAGAGGCTAATACAGAGGGATTACTTCCAAGCAAAGTTCACATAACTTGCTGAAAAGACTTTCTTCATTCTCAGTGGGTGCCTACGGCACCTGGGGTCTTCACTAGAGTAAGGACTGGGGGGTTGCCCTGGCCCCACTGCTTCGCTCCCCGTTCTTCCTCCTTACTGTGTATGCTGACCTCTAACTCATAGATGGGCTGGATGTAATACTTCTAAGCGGCACCAGTTCCCTGGAGATTAATAATTGCAGGAGGAAAGTAGCGGGAGTGGAATACTCTTCTGCCAGGAGAAATCCTGCCTGTGTAGTGATGAGGCCAGGTTTGGCTCCAGTGTCTCTCTGAAGCTTGTCAGGCTTTTATGTGTCTCAGCTGGGTGAAGTGCATCGGCAAACTGCTGATTTTTGGCAGGCTACAGCGTAATGCTTCACCTTGCAGACCACAAGCATCCCAAGAGATTACCTTTGCACCACAGTGAGTGTTTTGGATCTCATGATGCTGCAGTCTTCTGAAGACCTTCCATTTGGACATCTTGATGGCAAAGCTTGTCTCAAGCTGTGGTTCGCAGTTCCTCTTGGAACAGTTTTATGATGGCTTTCTGAAACAGCTTTCCTACATGAATGTTTGTAATCAGCATGCTTTTCCTAGGGATAGAGAAGGAAGAGGGAGTGTTAAATATTCAACTTGTTCCGTATTTCAGCATTTGCATGGGATACAAGTGAAGTCTAGAAAAAATTTACTTTGGTTATGTTGACAGAAGTATAACAAATCCTGTTAATGAGTTATGTATCAATCTTTGAACTTGTGCAAATGAGTTCTGTTACCAGACCATGTTTTCATTCCTTTCCTTCAATGTAGCAAATGAATAAAAAATGTGGAAGAATGGAGAACTTTAATTGTACTGATTATTCGATCCATTTTCTTCTTAGTGTGATAACATTCTTTTAACATCTTGGATCCAGAAGACTTTCAAAAAACCTCTTAAAATACACATTTTGTATTAATCCAAGGAATTTATCAGAACTATTTGATCCAATTATTTATAAACTTTGTATTCTACAAGATGTGGAAGAATGTGCAAATATGCTTACAATAGCTTGAAACAGTGATTGAGGATATTACTGACTAAATCTGGACAAGATGAGTTTACACAGCTACAATGGAAATACTTTGCTAGAGTTTTACTTAGGATACAGTGCTATACCATCTGTACCCAAGAAAAGGGCCCGGTATCTGTAACTATTGTAATATCTCTTGCATGAAAGATGTTATTTCTGCTGGCAAATTGCTACCTAGAGACTTCCTGAAACATTGCTTCAGCACAGATTATTTCACCCGGTGTAACTTCTCAAAGTGTTTGTGGAATGTATCTTCCCGGTGTCCCCCATCCAACTACTGATGTGGCCTAACTACTGCAGTACATGTGATTAGGCAGCCTTTGCAAGGAAGGGGTCTAAGAAGTACAAGAAAGCAGCTGTGCTATAGAAATTTTTGCTATCTCTGGCTGTTTTAAAGGACTTCACATGGTTATCAACAGCATTCATTAATTTAGTATGTTTCTATATTTCTGATGGAGGTGTTCGATTTAATTCTTATAAATTGTATGGGCCTTCTTTCAAGACCAAGAGAAATAGCTGCCCAGGGTGAGTTTTTAGCAAGCCTCATGCTGAAGGGAAGTCACTTTCTGTGGATTGCTCCACTACTCTTTATTTCAGATTCTCAGATACATTTTACAGAACCATACCTCAAAGGCAGGAAGGGGGTAAGCGTGAAGCAGATGAGTATTGTCAGTTCCGAGGAATAAAGTGTTAGCGACTTTCAAAGGTTAGCAAAACCAAGCAGAACAAAGGTATTTTTACTTTCTAATTTATATGGTTCAACGTTCAAGGCAGGTGCAGCTGTATGAATGTGGGGATTTCCTTTTGCCATCACACTCTCAAAAATGTATGTCTGTTTTGGTGGTCCATGTATTTGATGAGTTTGTCTGATGCACTGGTTTTAGCTATTGACTTTAACAAAAATTTAGTTTAGGCTAGATATGCATATAATACAATTAAAACTGACAGATATCCTAAACTTTGAAATAGAACCATAAAGGAAAATATCCCAGTTGGTCACCAGATGGGGAGTTGAGGTGGCTCAGGAGTTTTCTTCTGAGGGTCAGAATGGCATAGCCCCATCAGAAATTTCAGAAAAATGGAGACTGTGTCAGGAAGGCAAATGCGCTTTCAAATAGCTATACTTTAAAGGAAAAGGGCAAGTCCGGTGATCAGGGGTCTTGAGTATTTAGATGGCCAGGAGCCAACCTTGGGAAGTGGTATGACAGCGGGTTGGTACACCTTGAGCCATGGCCACTTAAAAAAAAAAAAAATACAGCAAGGCAACTCAGGAAACCCTGCGTTTTAGGTAAGTGACCTTTGGATGCAGGAAATCACTTATTCTACCTCCCTGCTCAGTAGATTGTAAATAGAGGATTTAATTGTTGGCTGTTTGTAGGATATAGATGTAACTCATTTATGCCTAATAATGGGTACATATTACAAATAAAATTATAGCCTGTCACTTTTTAGTCCCACATTAAGTTGTTGTGTCATCTTTTACGATGGGTGAGGTAATAACTGGGAAGGATTAAATCTGATAGTAATTTTTTTTCCCCCCCGGTAGATTTATTCCTTTAGTCTTGAAACTAATGCTACATTCCTGCATCTTTGAACACCATTTGTGAGCTATCTAAAGCACGCAGCAGGTTGTTCTCAGGAGTATTTATAGCACAGTCTTAGTCTTCAAGAGGAGGCTTGATTGTCAGTGATTCTGTGTGCTACGTAAGGATGGCTGTGAGAGGTGGTAGATTCCTTGGGAGGGATATGCTTGGGTATTGCATCAATACACCTAGATTTTTATTAACACCTTGTTAACTTAAGAGCTGCCCAGAAAATGTTAATAAATTTTTCAGAAAGGAAACTTTATTTTATCATTACATTTTGCCCTACTGATTTTTATTATTGACTAGATGTGGAAAATGGAGGTTGAACTGAAATTTCTTACACCCCAGAGCATGCCCATTAAACTTCTTTTGAAAAAACTTGCCAAAAAACAACAATTTCATCTTTCTGCAGGACAAATACATTAATGAAACTAGTATATTCCCTAATGCTTCACCAGTTGTAATTTACTATAAAATATTAATTATTTTTGCTGCTAAAACATTGCCCTTTGGTGTAAAGAAAATCTTAACAAATTCTTGAAATGAAAATAGAGACAAAATTGTCTTTCATATTTTGTTGAATGTCAAAAGTGAGATTTGAATGTTGCTGAAAGAAAGTGAGATTGAATATAGAATTTCCTTTGTATCTGGAGCAATGAACAAGCAATGATTTGTCCAGGCCTATTGTTTCAAGAATTATTGGTGAGAAACAAAGGGTTGCAAAGTGCCCTTTGAAAATCTCGTTCATTTTGTCATTCCTGCAGATATAAGTGAAATTCTTTATTATGAAAAGTGTAACGACACAAACTTCACCATCTTCCCTTTAGGAAGTGCTCTCCAAACAGTCAAAGGGAAACAGAAGAACGTTTTTGCTGCTGTGACTAAATGTAGGGCTTGTTCAAGTATTTGGCTGGCTTCGATACCTATCCCCTCCTCACCCAACTGTAAAGGTTTACCTGGGCTGCAGGACAAAAATAACACTGAATTTCTTGCCAACCACTGCAGCCTTTCTTTTAGCTGCCTGCTGCTGGTTAAAGTTAGAGCTCTCTTGAAAGTGGAGGCTCTGAGTTTCGATCACCTGTGCTCCTTTCACATAGTCTTCAAGCACAGCACCTTTCCCTGCTATGGTCCATCTTTTGGTCCTTGCTGCTATTTCAGTTCTTGTTAAATTTAGTTGTCGATTGATTCTTCCTCTCACTCCCAAAGCCACTGTTTAGTAACTTAGTTAATTTTAATTAAGATTTTGCAGTAGTATCATGACTAGACCGTGTTGTCCCTACATGAGATAAATGAGCGTTGCGTGTTCTTTTGTTCCTGTCATCAGATACTAACAAACACAGAGTAAAATAAGCAGAACTACCTCTGTGCTTAGAATGCCCTCAGAAAATGCATGTTCCAAAGTAGTGGTGGGCCTTTAGAGTACTTCTTGAGTTTTGTTTATTATACTTGAATTCATATTTTTGCTCGTTGTTCAGCCATGTTTCACAATTCCCAAGGCTTCTGGAAGAGACAAAGGTTTCTCTGCAGAATCTCAAATTCTAAAATGCAGGACATCTTGTTCCACTTCTATTTTTCTTTTTTCTTCTTCTTTCTTCTTTTCCCTCCCCACCCCCTCTGCAGTCCTTTCATCTTTTGTTTCCTCCTTTGCCTTTTGTTTTTGCCATCAGCTTCTTCCCTTTCAGGTTTTTGTTGTTGTTCCTTCCTCCTTGGTGCTCTCTGCACCATCCCTGTGTGTTATCTCTCCTTCCCAAGCATTGGGATGGCTGTTCAGCGTTTCCCAACATCATCAGATTAATTCTCACGCTTTTCATTGGTGCTTCCCTCCTAGCTTTGCTCACATGCTTTGGCCCAAGCTGGGAGGAAAGTGTGAGGAGATCAGACAGTCCAGAGACAACAAGCGTGATGTGAAAGCAGCGTCCTGGGACATGGTCAGGAAAATGGCTTAATGACAGGATGTCCCATGAAATGCAGACCACTTGAGAAGTGTGACAGCCTTTAGAGCACCAAAAGGTTGTAACATCTGTAGTTGCTCCTAGTATACACATAGTTTCAGTAGCTTATACTTATCTGAATATGGGTTTTATTTTTGACAGATATTTCGGATAGCTGTTTGCAAATATGTTCACAAAGGAGGAAAAATCCCCCTCATCCCTACTAACTTACTTTGGTTTTACCTATTGTAAGTCCCTTTTTTCTTGCTTGTTGGTTTCCAATAAGCTTATAAATATGTACAATATTTAGGGGCATCTCGATTCATCTTTCAGTCAGTGCTTAAGTACATTATTTGTTTAGTTAACCATGTATTTTGCTTCTGCAAATGTATTATTTATCTGATAAATCCTATTGGTTTATTTGGAACCTTTACAGCCTGAAGGGCAAACACATATTTTGGCATGGCAATAGTTTAGAAAACATGTATTATTTACCCATCAGAAAGTAATGGGTCCTGAGGAGCCATTATGGTCCAGCTTGTAAATCCTTCTCAGTTTGCATATTATTGACCCAATAGACAGTAACAACTCTTGGGACCTGCTGTGGTCTATCCATATTCATTTGGTTGCTATACATGTGTGTAAAGCTTGCTGAAAATCTTTACAAATGCTTGATTGAAAAAAAATATATACAGAAAGTTATATTTATAAATTAAATTGCTTGGTCAGTTTCAATTTCCCTCTTTCCTTCTCTCTCATAAATACCTAGAGACACTTTTAAGGAAAATTGTTTGTTTTGGAATTACACAGGCACCCAGAAGAGTTTTATCCCAGTAATTATTTCTTTAAAAAAAACCCCACTTGTGTAATATAATATGCAGTCTGACTTTCGACAAATTTTTTAAAAATGGTTTTATGCCAAGTTTCAAGGTAACAGCAAATTTTTACAGCTGAATAATAAACATTAAACACATGAGTGTATAATGGAAATGTTGACACCTTCAAGGCTAGTTGAACAAATAATTTTCATGTAATAAGACTTGTGATTTTTAGAGCTAGATGTTTTGAAGTTTTATTCAAACCTTTTTTTAAAAAACCAAAACCTCTTCAGATAGCATGGGAATGTCATATGCAATCCAAAAAAAGGTGTTGCCATCACTAAAATGTCAGGCTCTGGTATCTGAGAAAAAGCTAGTGGTATTCCCATGTATTAGTACTTGGTGTGTGTCTGCATTTACATGCTTGAGTTTGTTGCACTTGTTTCTGCAACATGGTGGCAGAGGATAAATAAGGATTATGGCTACTTCGGTATGTAGTTGTTCCTAACTCCGCGCCACAGCAATTTCCCTCTGCAGTTTATTACTGTTTGGAAGACTGGCTGGGGAATTTGTCTTAAAATTGTAACAAAGGCAACCAAAAAAAAAGTCTGATTTTTGTGGCATACACACTGTAAGCATTGCTCTGGCCAATTATGCGGAGATGAATTTCTGTTTTAACTAGGTCTATTGATGTTCATTTGGGGAACAGTGCATAGCATTTGTTAAGGAGCTTACTTGTCTCTGAGCTTGGACGTGCTGAGGACCTTGCAGACAAGAAAGTGAACGCCACCAAGAATGGGGCCCAGCTGGATGTGATGGTCCAAGCTGCGGTGAACGAGCGTGCCTGCTTCTCTCAATCAGTTGTAAGCCAATATTGTGCAATGTCTGCTCAGTGTTTTAAGCCAGCCAGAATTTGTGGTCGTCTTAAAGACTCAGGAGGGATGCGGGGAATCATCTTTTGAAACCCAAAATGTTTTATGAAGTAATAATAATAATGTATGGGAACACTGAATCCTGGAACTGGTGAAGGGCAATGGGAAACTTGACTGTGTGCATTAACTGGGAATTTTTTTTAAGGCAATGAGCTCCTTTTGAGTGTACCCTTGTACCTGAATCTGAATGTGCATATAAGCAGATTTGTATATTTATTTAAAGAACATGCATATGCATGAGTGTGTATGTATATTTTAACCTAATTACATCATTATTAAAGATTTCTGCACATTGTTACTTATGTGACCTCTCTGGTCTTAAAGAAATTTGTCTGGGATGACATACATGATATGCATTCTCTTGAGCTTCAGTGATCAAATAATACGTACGCACAGAGGAGTGAAATGAGAGTATAGCAAAATGGCCTATACCTTCTATTTTTATTTAAAATTTGTGGTCAGATAGTCAATCCTTGCTGCAAAGCAGAACCTGTTTTTTATTACATGTTTAAACAAAAGACAGATTTTTAATGGAAAATAATAATCACTTTGTGATGGTTTATTAAGCTTGAAGAGAGAAATTTGCAAATCCTTAGAAGACCTTAAGTCTGGTTAGTCTCTCTAGTCATTGAAGTTTAACTTGAAGAAGAAACTGTCAAGTATTACAACCAGTCATTTTTAGTGCCCCAAACCACTGCTATCATCTCCGGCCTACATGTAAAATCATCAGTCCGTAATTATATCTCTTGCTGCAGAGTATAGTAATCAGTGTTTGTTAATCTCCATTATACACACATAAATCAGTTTAAAAAAAAAAAAATGGTAGAGGACATTTATTTGCAGTCTGTTTATTTTAAAGTCATTTTCAGGTAATCCACAAGAAGACGACTTCTGCCAAAGCTGAAGTCTATTGCTTTTTCTGTAGACTTTGCTTATCATTAATAGAAAGCAGCATGTGTACATCCTGCAAACTCATTTCCTTATTTAAAGTGGGCATCCTTCCTTTACTGAGATAGGCTTCCTCTTTTAATACAGGAGTGAGGATGAAGCCTTTGTAAGTCCTTAAAGGCACATCCCTTCCAAATGACCTTTTGTCCTGTGCTAGTAAGCTGCATTGTTTAGCCGAATCCCTGCTCAGTGCAGCTACATGGGATGTCTTTGGAAACGAAGAAAAAAAATTAGCTTTGCTAATTAAATTTGGAAACATGTCATATTTGCTGATTATAAAGCGTAAATGAAAGCTCAGTCGAGTGTGCTGTGCCTTTTGGTAGCCTGTTGGGAAACTGCATTCCAGGGGGTAACAGCAAGGTTTATTCGCACAGCTCTTGAAGGACAGTCACTGCATTTGAGCAGTACTCTGCCCTATAGATTTCTAAATCCTTCATAGGAATAAAATTCTCTATTTCTTTTCCTTTGATTCATATGACTAAAAATTGTCCAAATATATTTAACTCCATACATATAAAATTACCAAGTCTCTATACCTTTTCTATAAGTGAGCACCAGCGTACAGTGAGGTATCAGTGCTACAACGTTTCTTTTGAAAGTTCAAATGCATCTTCCAGTACATGTTTATTTCTTTAGGTTCACCTTTTGTCTATTTATTGCTTTTTATTGGATTTACGTTTAACAGAAAATTGTTCTTCCTATGAAATATTTGTGTTTGATTTTCCTGACAGTGTGGCAGATCACTTGCTGTGGAAGAGATATTAATCTCATAGGCAGTGAATTTATAGCATTATTAAATTCATTGGATAGAAGTTAGATTGTAGGTAGTCTCTCTTTAATGACAGATATAGTATTTCACTAATTAGAGATGAAGGAAAATAAAATATGAAAAATTTTGTGAGCCACTGCCAAAGTCTTAAAGCCAAATTTTACTCTTAAATACTTTCTAAATTATAACAAGAGGCTATGTTAATTGATTCCTCCTGTTTTTATCATAACAGCAGGCAACTTAAAAGGGTATGGTGTTTTCTGTACTGGCTACTTTCATTTTACTCTGCAGGTTTCAAAAACCTTTCTTCATTGTTTCCTCCCTCTGTACTTCCCATTTCCCCTCCCAGCGACCAGCCAGGATTACACTGTGGTCATGTTTGGTCCTTCCCTGTTCT
>KL260328.1:16903-36354 GCA_000699545.1 Podiceps cristatus
GAAAGCCTTGTGTTTGAGCTGGAGAATCCCACACTCCTCCAGTTCCACATCAGCAAACTTAACTCTATTCAGTCATTTTCCATAAATTTGTCAGACTTACAGGTGTTTTGGATTGCTGTTTTGTTGTGGAGGATTTAAGGCTTTCATTCTCTGTTTATCCTATGGAGCATATCTGTAGGCAATCAGTAAATGCTTTCTTTGAAAAGCTTTTAAAAGGGTCTCTCCTGAACTGAGCCAGCCAACATTGGTGACTGCACTCAGACCAGGTCCCGTGGAGTCGACTGGGTCTCCCAGAGCTTTCACCTGTGAGATGATCCCCCTTTCTCTTCCAGATTTGTTGGGATATATACATATACTTATCATGAGTGATACCATTGATTTCCAGGGGACTGTGAAACATTAGAGGGTGGTAACATGAATTAGTAAATACCTTCCCCCCTCCTGACTTGATGCCAGGGAGAGGTTCTCTACAGGTACCTTGTTAGTTACTGCAGACAGGGAGTTTGCTCTAGAGGATGAATCGGAGGAAGAGCTTAACCCTCCTCCTTCCACAGCTTGTTTTATTGACGATATAGTCATAGCCGCTTGCATTGAAAAACCTGGCTGAAATAGTCTCCTGCTCTTCTGTTTGAAGCCTGGTGCTTTAGCTACTTGCCCCAGAAGTGAGAAATGTGTATGGTAAAGCTTCCTCATCCTAGAGGACTTCAAACTCCTACGTTGCCCATGCTTTACAGGAAATGTTCTACCTGTGGCGTTACACCAAGATGGGATCTGCTCTCCAGTGTATGCCATCAAGCAGCCAAGCATTCAGGATGTTTGTCATGGGGACAAAAGACTCTACAAGTGAGATAGGAGAGGTATGAAAATAGAAAATGACTTAAGAGGTGGTTTCAACCTGCAGCAAAAAGAGAAGCTGGGAGAATATAAACTTTTCATATTTGTTTGGGAATATTGAGAACCCAGTGTGATTGAGGTTGAAATCTTATGCCTGTTGCAGTCAACTGGAATGTTGTCATTACATGCAAAGCACTTAGGTTGTTGCTTTTAGTGACTTCCCCAAAATGGCAATGGCACAGCTGAGTCCTGGTGCCAGCCTTCCCAGGACTATGTTTTAAAAAGTAAAAAATAAGAATGGAAAAACACACGCATGCCTCCATGAATTTTGTGCAAGTTTTTCTGAGTGCCAGTGAAAAGGGTTGGAGTTTTGAAATATGACTTGATATGGCCTCAATACAGTAAAGTGTTCACTGGAGTGGTTTTGTCACCAACTTGTGTGAGACAAAATATATGTCAAACTTCTTGGATGACAGCTATGGACTTTTCAGAACAGCCACCTTCTGCACGCGCAGTTTGGAGGAGACCTTTATGACCAGGTGGTTGACGTGGTTAAATTGTGAGCGGGATTCTTACTCAAGCGCAGGTAATGCAAATTTGCTGATCGCAGAAACAGGGCTGTTTCTCTAACAAGTTTGAGTGAGTGTTTGTTCTGGAGTTAATTAAGATGCTAGCAGCAAAGGAAATTCATGTGCCCTTCTGTCCTTTCTTCACCCCTAAGAAATATGTTGAGACAGCTATCTTATTAGATCCTGTTTGACTAATGAGTGTATGTGTGCAAGGCAAAAGCCAACTGGCTAATGACCTTAACACTTCTGATGTCCTTTACTCTAGTGGAAAAGAGGAGGAAAAAATTAGAGGAGATTTTTTTTTTTTTTTCACCAATTCTTAGGACTGTGATATGGGGTCTTTAAGGAAAATGTTCTTTAAAATTCCTTTAAGAGGAACTCATATCTTTCATCATATGTTTAAGGGAATTTCTTTTTTTAGTATTTTAGTCAAAGAAGTTGCTATGATTTCTGAAGCTGTATTGCAATAATTTTGTCTTTTAAATTTAATGTATAAAATGCTTTTATTTTTGCTTTCTGGTTACAGAAGGAAAGAACCAACACAAACCAGCTGCTAGCTTGCTTGAGTAAAGACTATTAAATTTGACTTAGTGCTTTACTTATTGCAGGTGGTTTGTTCAGTATGGAGGAAACTAGTGCAGGCAATGATACCGCATTTGGACCTTATGCTGTGTATATGTGTAAAAGTAATATTGATTTGTGCAACAATGCAACATTAACATATATATTTAGCAGTAAGCATGTGAACGTTTTGGGGGGGCTACCCAGAGGTTTAAAGATAAGAACATTCATAAGTGTTTTCAGAATACGTATTCTAATAAACAACCAAAAAAAAAGGCGAAAGCTTTTCCCATTCAGATCGGGAGAGCAGTGAGGAGTAGTTTTTGCTGCTGCTTAAAGAATAGGAGCCCTGTTGTAGAGTGTATAGGGAGTTGCACCCATATGCTGGACTTGAACTTAACCGAGACCTATGAAAATTGATACTTCTAGTTTTAAATTCTCTCAGAGTTCTTGTGAACAATTAGCTTAGTGCTTCAGGATGTAAAAATGCAGCCAACTGACTGTCTTGGCTCACAGAGGCCGTACAGTCTGTTGGCAAAACAGATTTCTAAAAAATGGTACATTTATGGTATTTATTTATCAAGTGCATTGTGCTGGCTCTGGAGAATACATTCCCTTTGATATGTGTCAGTAAATATTTTAATGGTTTGTTTAATCATGTACAGAATTGGAGAGATTTTTTGTAAAGGGATAAATACCTGCTCTGATGGTTAAATTACACATCTTTTTTAAAAATACAAGCAAAACCCCACCAAACATCTAATATATTTTTTAAGGCATGAAAGAAACCTTTAATAAAAACCCAATTTGAAATAATAAGACTGATAATACATTTTAATGGCAATATTTATTGTCATGTTAAAAAGAATGTAAAGCAGCAACAGCTTCCCAAATCTTTTATTCTGTTTCAGCTTTCTTGGAAATGCTAAGTCCATCACTGCCTTCCTCCTGTTCTCAAGGCCCTATCTCAACCCATAAAGCCCAAACTCCTGCAGCCTCCCCTCCCTTACACTCTCAGAATTTAGAAGTCATGAGGTTTTTCTTCTACTTTTACTGGGAGTTTCAGAATGCAAAAAACACCCCCAAACTATGCTGTGAAGTACATCAGGCACATTTTGAAAGTGAATGGGGTTATAATTTGTAATTGAGCTTGGTTTTGATATTCACAACAGAACAAGAGCAATTCCTGAGACTAAGAGCTTTTAAATATAACCTGGATATTGTTTGTCTATCAATTGACTGAAATCAGTTGTAGGCTTTAAAATGAGGAAATGTTACTCTTGGAAAAAGAGAAAAATATCAAAAATAAATACCTACTTTATGCAATGAAAATGAAAAAAACCCCAACCAACCAAACAAAAAAAAACCCCAACAAATAAGTTCAAATCCAAAGTAAATAAAATTAATCTGGTATTCTACTGCTGACCAGCCCTATATTTGAGATGAATAAATAAGACTTTTTTAAATGGCAGTGAATGGCCATTGGGCTTTCATTGAAATAGAGGGGGTGGTAAAAAACAACTGTTATTTTATTTTGAAATTATGTTACTCTCTGTTTCTTTGAAGCTGACTTTTTAAAGTTTACATATGTGCAGTCTGCACTGGGTTTTGATAAAATCGCTCTTTAAATTTCATTCTCAATTGAAGACTGGCAGGCAGCACTAGACAACGAACCTTCCTTCTAATAGTTGTTCCTTAAATGAAACAGGGGGTTGGAAGCATCACCTACCAGTTATCTTGAAGCATCACCTACCAGTTATCTTTATCTTTCTCACGTAGTAATGTGTGTTAAGGTCCTCATTGCCCCTAAAGTCTTGTTTTCTCCAGCCTTGAATTATCAATAAGTTGTGGATGAAGCACTGGAAAAAGACTTTGCTGTACCTCATTTGTCCCTGTATGTGAAATGGCTGGGACAAAGATGATCCAGGTATTGAAAGTTATTTGAGCTTCTCTTGGAAAGACTGTACAATGCTGCTTTCCTCTTCACCCCATGACATCCTTTCTGAGCCTTTCTACACACAAAGGACCCAGCTGAGATGTAGTCCTTTTGTCTAGGTTTTATTCTACTGAATTGCATTTCATGGGTTGAGATCATGTTAGCAAACATGAGAGACTTCCATGTGGCAGATGATGATCTGAATCATAAATCATAAAACACATAATTTATGGCAAAATTGGGCAGCAGCTTGTAACTGGGAGCAGATAAAACCTGAAAAGTCCAGTATAGTTGATGACTTTCAATGCTCTAATGATTTTGAGTAACATATAAAGCAGATCTTTCCAGAAACTTCTTGCTTTGTAGTGAACCCAAACTGATTAGTATCTCAGTCAAACTTGATATAAGGCTTCCCTTAATGATTGCAAGTCTTCCCTGAGGAGAAAGATTCTTCTATAAGCAATAAGGGTAATTTTGAGAGTTTATTCCTAGATCTAATGCACTTATGGTCTGGTCAGTATCTTATATTTTTATATCTTGAAGGTGAGAGAATGCAAAGCAGAAAGGAGAAGGAAGAGGAAATCCTGTGCATGGGTAGGATGAAGTGTCATCCCTTCTTTGGCTGGCTTCTCTCAAGTTAAACCAGGAGGAAAAACAGAAGAAAAGTGAAAAGGAGTAGTAGTAAAACACTTACTCCTTTGTCATTCTTGTTTTTTTCAGTAATGAAGGAGGAAAAATATTTTAGATGGTCATGTTATTTATTTTATGTACACCTTTTCTAAGTGTATTTTCACCTATACTTTCAGTTAGAGAAGCAATTATCTTGCCTTGGACAAAAAGATACTTTTTTTTTTTTTTTTTTTTTTAATGGTATTGTGCTCTCTTTAACTATATCAACTGATTTAGTAATTAACCCCAAAAGTTAAATGTTTAGAGTTACAGGGTGGGAAAGCAGGCTCTGCCCAGTCAGTTAAATTATGACTGCAGAATCTTTATAAGAAAGGAGTAAAATGAAAGGACAGGAAGCACGACTTCAAGATTTGAAGTGAGGTTTGCAAGTAGTAGGAGTAGTAGCAATAATAGGAATAGCTTAAATTTCTTAAATGTTCAAACTGAGACTATTTAGAATGGACATTGAAGAGAAGATCATTAACCTCAAAGGTATGGCTTCTAAATCATATTTCTGTTATCTTTTTACCGGCATATTGCTGACTATAGATGCCTCGGGCGTTTTAGCACTGCTCTTTTGTGCCATTTCTTTAACAGGTTGGTTCTTTGTGTGCTAAAGGAGAAGAAACTGCATTCTGCTGAAACTCTTTAGAGCCGTGGTTATAAATAGACTTGGAAACAGCAACAAGCTGGGTCCACTGCCTCTGTAATGGCCCTTTCCAAATACTTTAAAACAAATGATTCATCAAATAAGGAACACTAAAAGAAGAAATCTGCCAATTTGTAGAATTTGACTCCTCCTAATCAGAGCAAGGCAACAGGATGTTGAGTTCCTGCCCTGCACCTGATTAAAGCCAAATGCACTAGGAACAGCTGGGAATAAGAGGAAGCGCCAAGCTCTTCTCAGTTGGGGGTAGGACAGCAAAAGAATTTTTTTAAATCCCTTCCACCTTTGTTGTTCTGTTTTCCTGACTCTGTGACAGATAAGCACTTATTTCCTCTGGTATTTGGACCCCTTGGAAACCACGTACAATGTACAGAACATAGGAAAAAGCTACACTTGTATACTCCTGGCCTTGGCAGAGTCGATTTTGGTCACAATGTTATTTAACATTCCTCATCACCATAGTATAGCCAAATTGCTAACTTTACAGACTCTGATCGTGCAGGTGCCAAATTCTCCGAGTTCTGCCCACCCACCTTCAGCAAGTTAAAAGCTATAGGAGCAGCATGGAGACAGAGATCCATTTTCCATCTGGATTGCCGTGGTAGTTTTCACTGCCACATGCTCACGCAGAGCCTCTCAAAGAACATGCTTCCCTTTTTTTTTTTTTTTTTTTTTTTTTTTCTGAAAACACAGAAAATATGTGAAACTTTTGTCAATGCTTTCTTCCTGTGTTTTAGAAACCATAAAAACACAGCTTTTTAAAGCTTTGGAGTACACACATGCCCTCTAATATAAGTGTTAAGCGGTTATTTTTCCCCATGCCATTGTAGAATGTGTTGTAGATTACAGCCGAGCACAGAAAATGTCTTGTAGCATATGCTGTAGACACAGTAACAGTTATACAGTGTTTTACTGCTTAAAATACAAGAATTACTTCAGTGTCAGAAATCTTCCAAGAACCTAAGACAAAGCTCCTTCTTTACAGTTCTCAAAGTAATTTCTTATGTGATTATTCCCATGATACCAACTTCTTGCACTCATATCTCAAAATTAACTCTGTGCATGCGCAGCTTCCTTTCTGCGTACCTTGTGTCAATAGCACAGGCTGTTTGCTCATGCAGTCCCGGGGTCTGATCCAACAAACGATGAGGTCAGGAGCAAGACTTCTTTTGGCTTCCCTGAGCTTTGGATCAGGCCTCCCGCCGCTAGCGCTCGGTGCTGTGACATCCACCATTCAGCTCCTTTCTCCCTTGGCATTAGTGCTGCCCAAGGGACCGGAGTAATGACTATCACTTCAATGCTTCAGAAAAGCAGGCAATTCAGAAAAAAAAAAACCAAAAACCAACCAACCAAACAAAACTACAAGAAAAACAAACAAACCAACCAACAAAAACCCCAACGTTTTCTTATTCTTTTCAAAGATGTCCCTGAAACACTTTTCTCGCATCTTGAAATAAAGGAAAATGTGCCCAGAGTAAATCAAGAAGTCTCAGTCTGCATCCACTTTTCCTCTCTCCTTTTTTCACTGAAGCTTGCCAGACTCTCCATTTCTACACCTCTGTTTTTTCTTCGAATTTCCAGGTTAATGTTGGTACCATTTTGTTAACACCAATTCTTACAATGTGCCCAGCATAGGAGTATTGGGACTGTTGCTGGCTTACCATGGCACTGCGAGAATACCTGCAGACAAATTTTATGACCTCCAGGGCCATGTATTTAAGATCTTAGTATATGTCAACCAAAACAGTGTGCGTTTACATCAAGCAAAGAAAAGTGATACTTATATAAACAGTTGGAAAGCCAAGAGACTCTGTGGCTGTTTAGAGAACAAAAAGATACATCCATAAACTTGTGCTATAAAATAGAAACCTCAGGTACTAGGATGACCTTCACACGCTGTTTCAAGGGAAGAACAGTGAGCAGCTCTGTGCGGACCTTTGTACCGCTTTCTCGTCTGTGCAACTGGGGGGCTTTGCCCCTCAGGAGAGGTGAGGTGGGCTCTTCAAGCAAACAGGCATTGCTTTAAGAAAACAGGCACATTTCAGTGTTTAGCAGGTATCATGGTATCATTCTGTTGTTTATGGCGTTTAGCACCTGTTAGAAAGCAACAAATTGCTCTCTTTCTCCTTTGACAGTGTATAGCCCAGCTTGCCTATTAATTTGTAATGTGCTTTCCTAATATAGTTTAGGAAACCCTTTATAAATTATTGTTCATGCTATATATGACAATGCAACAAGTTGTATTTATATCGGCAAGGTTAAAACACTGGAGCAATTAAACTCCTACTCATCACATAATGTGTTTTTCCTGTCTTGTAGTGCCAAAAAAAAAAGGTGCTTGTAAGTATCAAGAGATGCGCTCATTTTCTCCGAGCTAATGGAACTTGCCTGCTGCTATTTTGGAACACACTATCATTATGTATTCTTAGATGTATCTATATTTAAAGCCCAAAGCAGATGTTGGATGTTGAGACAACCTGTGGAAACTTGTATGTCAAGTATGATTTTTTTTTTTTCCCCTTTAACCCCCATTTGGTTCATTTGTGGAAAGAGAATGCTTTCAGAAGAAAATGCTCTAATAGTTAGAGATTAATTGCCCTTCATTGAAATTGCATTTTTGAAGAAGGATGTGCTAGATCTATGCATAAGTGTATTAAAGTTTTCCATTAGACGACATAGTTTAAATGGTTCGGTAGATATTCTGTTTTTCAATGCATGTTATGGTTTGAAAACAGTACCATTATCAACAAATGTGTTTTCTTGTTTAATTTGGGAAAAGATTTTGAAAAAATTATGGACAATACTATTTAAAAAAATACGCAAAATAATTTTTAGCAGATTCACACAGATAAATTTTTTGACTTATGCAGCTATCAGAATATGACAAGTAGACGTGTTTGAGGGGTGCTTGTGTTTATGTGTGTTTGTGTGCGTCTGTACATTTTCCCTAGGGTTTATTCTACCACGTACCCCAAAGGTGGTGTGCTGTTGCTTTCAGTAAATTGGAATCGAGACCCTCTCTGTATAGTTGCATATATAAAACAATAATGCCTTTTGGCTACATTAGACATTCCAAAGTTTACTTCATTTGTGTTCTCCAGATCCCTGTATGCCAGACAGATAAAACCAAGGAGAAAACAAATTTTTTACAGTTTCACTTTTACAATGCCTAGTCCTAAAATGAGCCAAAGAAGTGTTTCTTATGACTTACTTTCCTTTTTCTGACAAACCCAGATGGCTGTCTCTTTTTGGGGGGCTTTTTCCTCCCATTAACTCAGAAAATGAGTGCATCTCATGATACTTTCAAATGTGTTGTATTTATTTATTTATTGGGGGTAGGGGATAATTCACTAAACATTTATAATGAAGTTTAGCAAGAGGGTATCCTGCTATGTTGGCAGAAACTGATACAAATTAAAAAAGGAGCTCACCGGTGCAAGTGGAAGGTGTCATGTGCTTGGGAAAACCTTTCATTTCCTTTCAAATTACTGTTAACTCTCTAATGAAGTGCTTTCATTGTATAAAAAAAGCTATTTCTAGTGTGTTCCTCTCTGCAGATGAAATCAGAACAGATACAGCAGAATTGACCTGAACTCTACTAAAACTTTACTTGCTCCAACAAGATTTGGAGTAGATCTACTAAACTTTTTGTTCTTATAAGGCATTGTGACAAAGTTAATGAATTTCGGGAGTTCCAGTCCTGCTTATCTACTTTTTCTTTCTGCCTCTAGATGGAGGGGTTTTGTGATGTGACTCAGGAGATAAGTGCAGGAGCGTAACTTTGAGACACAAGACTTAGAGGGAAGGTCATCTTGTCTACTTGATCTAGGATTTTTTTTTTTCCCCCGCTTTCATTTTGGATCAGTCTGAGTGAGGTCCCTAATTCAATAAAGATGTTGATGAAGGTAAACTCTCTTCATTGTTGCAGCTTAATCTGGCAAATCAGCTCCAGAGGTTTGAAAGCGCATCTGCTTGTGAATGGATGGTTAGTTGATGCCAGCAGAGCCAGAAAGAGAGGTTAGTCTGATGCAGCTGTCTTTGCTGGACCCTTATTCCTGCCTTTTTTGGGAGGTACAGCAAGGGCTTCACTGTGTCTCACAGCTCGTGTGTGGCACGGCAGCAAGGAAAGCTTCAGCGTAACATGCTTTTGACTTTTGCTCAAGGTCTATGCCGTGAGAGGGGTCGTGACCACCTGGAAATTGGGCTTCTTATCGGCAGCTGTGTAAGCTGCTGCTGCTATGTTATATGTGCCTGGGGTCCTGAGCTCAAGACCCGTTTGCTGAGATTTTACAGGTACCGGTGTAAAAACCAGTCTTTAATGCAGAGTTACGGTGTAGGAGCTGTCTTTCAAGAGTAACAACTCTATATGTAAATTTAAAAGACAAATAGGTTTTCCAATACCATTTAATTTAAAAAACACAGGGAAACTTCCAGTTAGCTAGTTTCCCTTATGGAAACCCCAGGGAAACAATACTACTAGTTTCTTTAACCAGACCTTCTCAATCCCCATATCCTCAACCAGAAAGCCTTACATGTTTTTTTTTTTTTCCTTTAAAGTTGAGTGCTGAGGAATCATTAGCTGTCTGTCTGATGGTTTCCTGTTGTCATCAAAACTACTACTTATTAGAAATAAGGCAGAATTATAATACTGAGGCTTTTCCTATTTCTTCCTTCTCACATACTATGTTTTTATCTCTTTGTAATCATGTCATCAGGCTTCCAAATAGCTTCATCACTCAAAAACCTTGTGTTTGGTTCCTTGGTAACTTGCTATAGTCTTTGAGCTGCTTTACAGTTTTCAAATAGAATTGATTGCAGTTTCTGAGTTTTTTTAAGCAAACTAGTTTAATATTCTAACCATATTTCACCTTGGGTTGATAAAGGTAATTGTGCTGGGGAATGATAAAGTGTTTAGTCTAGGAAAAGGCACTGGGACACTCTGATGTGAGGCACACAGGGAAGCACAAATGCAGAGACCCCCTAAGGTAGGGCATCAGTGCTACGGAGCCAAGGAGCATCTGCACTGGGTGCCTGAGAAAAGCAGCTTCATCGTACTGTGGGATATGGTCCACGTTGCTTTTGTAGCACGGCGCTTGCTCGTGCAGCCTCCTGGTGTGCTGGGGAGTGCTGTGCAGTGACTCCTGCCACCTCTTCTCCTCCTCCTCCTCCTCCTGCCAACCTCACCTCTGCCCCAACAGCTGTACTTGGCCTGTGTCATGGTTTAACCCCGAACCATGTTTCACATACTCAATCCAAAACACAGTAGCTGCTGAAAACAAAACTAGCTCCATCCTGGCTAAAACCAGGACGGCCTGGCAGTGCTGGTAGGTACAGCATCGCTGTGGCATGCGGCAGCATTGTGCTGCTTCGCTTGAGACTGTGAGGTCGGGGGGAGACAGGTCAGCTTTGTCTAGGGCTTGGTAATTTCCAGCACCCCCAGTTTTGGGAATACAGAGTAGGGATACCCACAGTGGCTGTGAGGAGCCAGTTAGGGTCCAGTGGATATGTCAGCCAGGCTCCATCCTCTACAGAAGGTGGTCATTTCTGTCTCTGGAAGCAGTTTAGTCATGTAAAAGAGGGGGAAAAGTTTTATATGCTGGACAGTAGAAACTGCGGAAGAATTTACAGGTTGCAGCAGGTGCTGAACTACACACAGGGCAGTGACGTGACAGGAAAACAGTGAAGGTGATACACTGACAGGAGACCACTGAGTAGAAATAAGCAGTCAATATTGCTTATATAAACTAATACAAGAACACTGCAGGTCATCTTTTCAGAGTATGTTAAGAATAGGAAACGACCCAGAGGAAAAATGAAAGTGATTTTCAGGACTGGAAAACAGCCTTCCCAGTAAATGACATTAGGAGACTATGAGAGTTACCTCATTAAAATGAATGTGAAGGAGCTATTTGATCCCGTTCACACAGGGAATAAGATGTTTGGTATTACAGGGTGCTTAACCTTGCAGGCAATTATGTGGAGATTCAGTGCTGAAAACTAAAGTTAAACAAATTCAGACTAGAGAAGAGGTGCAAATTTTTAAAAGTGAGGACAATTAGCATTTGAGGATCTTACCAAAAGATGTGAAAGATTCTCCATTACTTGCAGTCCTTAAATCAAGATTGGATGCCTGCCTAAGAGATATAAATAACTACTAGCTATTTATACAGCTTGATATAAGAATCACTGAGTGAAGTCATATGGCCTGTGTTATGCAGGAATTTTTTATAGTAGAAAAAGGAAAATTGTAAGCACTGTTAGCTGTATGTGTATATTATGAAGTTAGTAACTGCAACAAAAAGTATTCCTTCTCCTTTATTAATCACATTTTCCTTGGATTTATGCATCTATCAGAATAGCTGATACTTCTTTCAGTTTTCTCACCAGCAGCCTTAAATAATACCAGCTATAGGTTTTTAATGTTTTTTGCTATATGAAATTAAGCAGCTATTGATGTTTCTGGTTTTGCTTCCAGATTCTTACACTAGCATGCTACGTACTAAAGCATTTGAATTCTAAACACTGAAATAGTGTTTAATAATAGAGTGCTCTGTCTCCTTTTGAAATGAAAAGAAAAATGCAAATAAAATCTCTAAATTTTATATGGAAAACCAAAACATAAAACTGATTCTGTATTTCCTTAGGTTATTTAGAAAGCCTGAATTAACTATGGTGTGGATATGTAGTATCAGCCTACAGATTTCACATGCATACATCTGCTTAAAGAGAAAAACACATCTTAAGGTTTCAACTGAAAGCACAAGGTAGAGATCAATTGGTTTATTTCAAAGTAATGGTGATGGAAATCAAATTATTCTGAAACCATCAAAACAAAAGATCTACAGAAGTCTCACTGTTCTAATAATCCCAGAATTACAAGCACAACTTTAAAAGAAGAGAGCTAGCCTTGCACTTTAGTTATAGATAAAGTAATTAATTTGAAATTGATAAAAGCTAACTTCTCTAAAGACGGGCTTTCCAAAAGTACTTCGCAAGCCTTAGGTGTCTGCAGCCATCTGTAGTGGATTACTTCCTTTTACTGTATTTCAGCAGCGGGGTGGTGGGAAAAGCATTGGTGACAACGACGCTAATGCAATAGGCGTGATTCTTCTTTCCTTTTCAATTTATTTTGGCAAGCTTGCAAGAGGAGGGTAGCAGATCTAAATCAGCTACTGTAGCAGTGAGTATGCTGAATGCGCTTTCGTTTCCTCTATGTTATGTCTTCTGTAAGGTAATAATCAGGCAAGTAATAAAAAAATTGATTGGGATCATGCCCAGATCTTTTGATGCGCTTTGTTTTCCAGAATGACTCCATTAGAGGTGGTGGACATAGTAAAAGTTGGCAGAAAATACAGCTGGGCAATGGAACTGCAGACAGGATGAGCAGACACTCGCTTTGGCACCCGGCTGTTGTTTGCAGGGACCGTAAGGCGGACGGTGTTGCCGGACAGATGATTTGAGCCAGCGCCTGCTCGACTCACAACCAAACACTTCAGCTAATTCATCACAGGGCTCTTGAGCTCTTCAGTTGCGCAAACTTAAAAGGTTAAGGCAGTAAATAGTTTATTGCCACTGAGGCCCATTGGACATTGATCACTGTTGAATTCTCCGTTTAGATGTAATTTCTTTTGAAATATGCTCTGTAGGTCTAGTCTCAGAGCAGGATAATTACCGTGAGGGCTTAAAATTTGAAAGCAGACACTTCTACAGCCAGAATGCAATAGGCTGCCAAGACGGACTAGTGTGAAACAATACAGTGTTATTTTTAAAATAAATAAAAAAAAATCTTGGGACATGAATGAAGCAATAGGAAAGACTGTTTTGCGAGGCATGGATTGGTAAAATCATGTGGAGTTTGTCCCTTTTATGCATATTAATAAAACCCCCGCTATAGTCCTGTTTCCAGCCTCTCTGGGCTTTATGTTCCAATTTTGAACAACTGATGGTTCCCCTTAGCCCGGTGTTGGGGAGATACTTAATCAGCATGCAATTAAGGTTTTTTTCAGTGTGTGCATTGATATGGTGAGGTTACACGTATTCCAGAAAGTACTCCTGCTGCTCCTGTGGCTGTACACCTTTTCCATAGCACCCTTACTGACGCACAGGATTCCTGCTCTCACCACTGTGAAGCTCTGTGTCTGTGAAACGTGGTTGGCAGTATCCCGTCAATGCATAGTGCTGGTTGCGTGCCCAACCAGCTCTGCGAACGTCAAGGTCTGCCAAAACATGATCTAATGGCTCCAGGCTTTGGATCCAGATTTACTAATTTCTCTGACTGGGGGGGGGGGGGGGGAGTAATGGGTTTGGGAGGGCTGATTACAGTGGTAGTTTAAAAGCATAGAACCACCCCAAATGTGTGTGTTTATGCTTTTTTTGATCATATGTGATATCACCATAGCATATGTGAACATACTGCGTTTTTTGGTGATCACGTCCCTCCTCCTTAAAAAGGTGAAGTCTCATAAACTTAGACCCTGACCCCACCAGCAGCTCCACCAGGATGAATCCCTGCGTCCATGGGGAACTTCTCAACTTTGCTGGTAAATTCATATTTACATCATTTATTCATTTTGCAGTAAAAGCCTGCTGATATAGCCACATAAAGAATAAGACCCATAAGAAATTTTAGTGGAATTTGAGCCTGTTGATCTATTGTTCTGTAGTATGTTACATATGAATGTAAACTTTTAAAGAGGACTTACAGTCTGGACAACATGCGGAACAGATCTGGAGCTAGTTACCAAAGATAATATCTGTGGTCTTTAGTTCCAAAAATAAAAATGTTACTTCAGATTGCAAGAAAGGGAGTTGAAATGCTTTTCTATACATCATAAATGTATTTTTTTCATAAGTTCAGATAACTACTTTTGTCAAAAAAAATACTGGAATATCATAAGTAAATTCCAAATCCCAATTTTAAATGTATGTGTATTTTGATACAGTTTTGAAGAAGAAGAAAAAAGAAATCGAATCATAAAAATCAAATTCCTGTGCTTACAGGTTTCTGTAACGTTCAAGACCAAAGTAGTAAAGTGAGAGGGGAAGAAAAAAAGCCCTGCTGAGCAGTCAATCAGTTTCCCTGTATGTGGCCTTACTCTTTACTGAGAAAACAGTACCTCAGACTTGCCAGCTGTGAAATTTTTAGTTCATCTTTACCGTGGAGCACATTGCATTTTTCTCCTCTTTTAGACAGAGCTGTGAACAGATGATGGATGAACTGTAGACTTATTGTGTTAGAAATACCTATGTCATTTTAAAAGCTCATCCCCTCTTGTAACAATAGAAAAAACATTGTGGAGTCACAGATCAGCTCCACTGAAAGACTTCATTCAAGGATTTGATGAACAGCCAAGGAAAATGTGAGAAAAATAGCATGACAGCTAAAAACCTTTTGTTACCCTCTCTTTCACTGTCTTGAACTGTAAATATTCCTGTATATTTAAGGTTAGGTGAGAATTCTGAATGCAGGCAGCATAATTTTCAGCTGAGAGAGATTTCAAGGATAAACTTGCAGATTTTAAAGGAACAAACAATTAATCTGAGTGAAAGCTTGTAATATGTAAGACGTGCATTTTAGAGCAACTGTTGCATCTTCTTAAAATAGCTTCAGTTTTGCCATTTCTGGTGGATCTGAAGAGAATAATAAATGTTTTTAACATACTTCTGAGAATCAGTGTATATTTGCTCTACTGTTATAATTTCAGAAGTGTTAGTGCTTATTAAATGTTGATGAGAACTAAAGTCTTGGGGTAGTGTTGTGCATATATAGGACTCATCCTAGGATGAGATTGCTGTATAATTTTGGCATGGTATCTAATTAGATCTCGTACCTGCATATGATGTTTTTAAGTTCCCACGATAAGATGTTGCACAGTGTTACTGTCTGCTGGGAGAGTGAATATTATCAGTTCAGTAAAGTGAATCAAGTATCTGTGTTCTCTCACCTGAGGAAGAAAATGCATTTTTTTATTTTCTCATTCTACAGTATAAAAATTCCCTGTAAATATGTTATTAGGCTGATACATTGCTGTACTTTAGAAGCATAATAGCTATTTTCTCCATAAATTTGGCAAGCTTGTGGTGTGAAAAAGTGTGTCTGCACCTGCATTTTCATACACTGAAAATGTAAATAGATACCAATTATTTTGAATTGGATATATATTAGCTAAGTCTACCTGTAACTGAGGATTATCTGTTCAGCCAGTATAGCTCAGAAATTTTAAATGGTTTATTTCTTCCATTTTTAAATAAAACACTTCCTAGCATTATCCGGTTAATTTTTACGAAGACTTCAGGATATTACAAGAGAATACAGAGAGTACAAAACTTCAGTTCTCTCTAATGATATCATTTAGCACTACAAGTGGAAAAAAAAGATGTAGTTGTATGCAGGTAGGATCATCAAATGATGTTGCAGGTGTAAGAATAGCACCAGTTTAGCTGAATTTTCTGAGTAATAACCTTTGCAGAATGAGGTTTAATTGCATTTTGTTTGTTGTGTTTATTAATCCCATTACTACATTAACTGAGAGCTACTGACAAGTTTGATTTATGAATATATGTGGGTTTTTTTGTCTTGTGTTTGTCTTAATGGCTTTTCTTTATCTCTCTTTTTTCCTTTATCATACTGACATGAGACATGACTACTTTTTACTCATGCTGTTAATTAGGAAAAAATGACAACTCGTAGCAGTTGGAGTTTAAAGGGTTCACTAATTTAAACTATCAGTCTTCTGTTTTTCATAATCAGAAATTCACCTCTTTCCTTTTCCTCCCACTCAACACAGGAGCAGAAGAGGCAGTTCTCGAGGGTGTGGTTATCATGAGACAATTGCAGCCCTGAGGGATTTGAGACACTTGGGTGCATTTCATACCTTGTAGCTGTCCAAGGATGAGATTTTCACACAAAGGCTCCACCCCACTGTATTTTATTTTTTATTGCATAAATCAGTCTGTGTGCTTTAGGGATCATTTATCATTTCCCTAATATTCACCAGGGTACAAACAGTACTGTTCTAGTTCCATACAACCTCCTTAGTTCTCCCTCCTTCTCCTGCTAAAAAAAAAAAAAAAAAAAAAAAAAAAGTTGGCAAGATCCTAAAATTATATAATGGCAGTTCTGTATTTAATGCAGAAATCGTACATTATCCTAAAACCCCTTCACCCTTGAGTACTCTTTGTACTTCTGAGAACATGATATATGGCTGAATAGTGCACTTAGCAACGATGACTTCATTTAAATCTTTCAGTTTCTGAGAAAGGGATTTCTGCCTGAACCTAACCGGTATTAAAAATACATATTTTCAGATGCAACTGCAGTTAACATCAGCTTAAATTTGTGCGTGGAGAGATCACTCTTGCAACATGAGAAGTGTTAAAATCTACAGGAGTGGAAAGTGAAACACTTGCTGAGGTTTTCTTTTCATGACACAACTTTAATTTTTTACCAATTATAGAATTCTTCATCAATATTGACTGTTTACCTGTCTCAGCCTTACCAGCACAGCTTCTTTGGTATATTAACTAATGTTTCCAAGCTCCCGTATGACACTCTTGCCGTTTCCTCTGCTCCTCTGGCTGACATGCAGCCCCAGTATGCTGCTCCCCATACTCTTGCGGTTCCTTGACAGAACGTCTTGTATCCCAGGTGAGGATGCTCAGAGCCCTAAAGCAGCTTGAGGTCAGCACTCTGGAAATCAACTAAAACTCCTACTGCGGCTGCGAGACGTAGTGTTCTTAGCTGCTGTCAGTGTTGTATGCAGTCACAGATCTTGCGGTATTTTTTCATCCAGCCGTACTTCACAGCTATTCAGCACATCTCCCTCATGGACAATCACCGCTCATGATGACCTGTGCAGCAGGACTCTCTCAGTGGTGTGCAGAAGTTCTAAAGATTCCCCCTTTTTGTATGTGCATTTGCAAGCACATCAGTATTATGAGCTCTCCTTTGGCTAAATACAGTGTGATAAAACTTGTAAGCTGAGCTGCTTTTTTTTTTTTTTTTTTTTCTTTTTTTTTTTTTTTCTTTCCCCCCCCGATCAACAAGTTCTGGATACACAATTTCCTTAGTTTCAATCAAATTCTTGTGAATACTGCTTTCTTGGGAGGACATGGAAACTAAGTATGCTGTGTTATAGAGGCTTGCAGGCACGTAGAGAAAATGTGTTTGGAAGGGAAGACAGGTTGAAAAAAATCCTGAGATAGATTTACATGTTTCCTTGCACATTTATCTCTCTGTGAGATACATGTACCCTGTTGGCATGTGCTTATGATCCTGCCATTTCTTGACTGAGATATCGGTGAGTCATTCAGAAAAGAAAAAGCATGATTGAAAAGTGCTAATTGAAATAAAATATTTGCATACAATGGAGACTTGGCATCTGCCAGAGCTATACGTTTTTTTTAAAAACTAAAATGCAACCGTACACAATTTTACAGACTTCACCTTATTTGTGAAATTTGATGTTCCCACTGATCGTGTCCAATGATTTGTTCGCTACATTTTGCCAATCTCACCTTCCACATTGCTTTTCCAACATGCCTCATCCTGAGGCTGCAAAATTCACTTTGAAAGCTGATGGAGCTTTTTATATGCCAATCAAGCCTTACTCAAAGCTCCTTTGAAGGGGAGTTTCCTGGCACGTTGAATGGCACACTGGTATAGAGGAAGAGGAGCGCTGTCTTGTAGGTGTCAATGTGGTCTCTTGTCACTTTTAGCACGACAAGAGACAAAAATTTCAATGCTGTCTTAAGGCATAGTCAGGTGGACTGAAGTAATACAGTATTTGTTCATGGGGGCAGGAGGGGAAACTACCAAACTTGTTTGTTCTGTGTGATTATTTGACTACCACCTCCTTATCTTCTGAATGGTTTACCTTAATGTTGAAGTGGAAAGCAGCTATTATTCCTAGTCCCTTACTCTGTGTCAGAACCCAAGAGATAGGTGAAAATCAGGGCTGAGGTTGGTGTTGTGGGTTACAGTACACAAATTAGCTGCAATGGTCTGCTTTGATTTGTGATCGCTGTGCCTCATGAGTGCCAAAGCTACCTTTTAAAATGAATTCCTATACATTATTTTCTAAGAATTGTAGTGGAGAAGCTTTAGTAGTAAATAATACAAGAATAAAGGCAAATGGGATGCCAGCAGAAGATCTAACAGACTGATTTATTTTCTGAGAGTATCATTCTGCTTGTTCAGAAAAGGGAAAGATAATAAAGTTTAACCTGAGGGTTTCATCCCTTTAAGGTCTATGCACTTTGGCCTTTTCCCCCTTAACCCCACATACCTGTCAAGACACATATTTTTTTTCTGATTCATCCCACAAGTTTCTTTCTAGCTAGCCACCCACATCCTCCTGAGGCAGATGAGTTGATTAAGTAGAACATTTTACGAGGGAGATGGCCTTTGAGTTCAGAGTGCTCACTGCGACGTAGAAAACAGTGTTCTCCCTGAAAGAGTGCAACTGGAGAAGATGTAAGGCTAGGGTTTCTTAAATATTATAAACACATTAAAATCTGAGTGCTAGTGGTGGTGGTGATAATTGTGTATTCTACTCCTGTAGCTTCCTACACAGGATGAAGAATTAATCACAGTCCACTTTGAGGTATGTAATTATTGCTATCCCCATCTTGCCTGAAATGGAAGGTTAAAATTACATGTTACTACCGTGAGTTTACGGAAAGCTGTTTTTACAGTTTTATTACATCATTCCCAACAAAGCCATTATCAGCTACCCTATTTGTGGATGCTATTAATACTCTGATTTTAAAATTAATCATATGTAGTGCCTGTACATGCAATGCAGGTGAGGGTATTAGTGCTCATGTACTAGGGTTCACCCATGTTAGCCTTTCAAGTTGGGATGGGGATTTTTTGGTTTGTTGGCTGTAATTTTAATAAATTTATTGGATTCACTGGTTTTCTTTTCGGTCAAGTGCAAACCTTAGACTATTGTATTTATTTAAAGAATGTTTTAAAATGTCAACTGTTCTCAAGAACAAGTAAAGGAAAGGAATGCTGCTGGTTTTGTGAGGAAAAAAAGATTGATTTTGGAATTTTTCTTTTTTAAGATTTTTGAATGAAATTTCACACAAGATGACCTTATGCATTGGAAGAAAAAGCAATTATTTGCCCTGTTCAAAAATGAAAACTAAAACAAAAAAACATTTCTTGACATGCCATTGCATGTTCATTCATTTTCCCAGTCATTCCTGC